>JANKOE010000009.1:6193346-6205708 GCA_026284465.1 Erythroxylum citrifolium | reverse complement strand
TTCTTCAAAGATCAAGAAACAAGAAGAAAGAAGCAGTTATCAAGAAGCGGTTGAAGACGAAGGCTATAAATATGAGTCGGAGTCGAAGACTGCAGAAGTTAGTGAATTTCAAAAGGGCTAGAGATTCTAAAGCTAGAAATTTTATTCATTGTGCTAAACTTAGAGCTACTATTGTCTGTAACAAAGCTCGAAACATATTTCAGTAGAAAGAAGAAAAGATGATAGCCTGAAGAGGCTAAGTGAGAAAACAATACTTGTTGTAAGAGACCTGAAGAGGCTCAGTGAAAAGAATACTTGTATCTTTGAGAAGTATAGTGAAATCTCAGAAAGGATTCTGAGGACTGGACGTAGCCTACAGTTTGGAGTGAACCAGTATAAATCTGATGTGTCGATTCTTACTCTCAACTTTCAACTTTTAATTTCTATTGTTGATACAAGTACTTAGAAGCAAATTGCAATAATTCGTAATATTGTTTTTCAATAGTTCTGAGTAAAGGCAAGTTTTCAAAAAAAGTTTTGAAAAAGGGATTATTACGAAGAAAAAGGATACACAATTCAACCCCCCTTCTTGTGCGTTTTGTATATCGAATATTAAGTCTATCCTAACGTGTGATTCACTTCAGTGATCGTGGTAGAAAATTAGAAACAAGTATTGTTAGATACAAATTTGGTCATTAACTTCCCAAAACTTCCATTAATGCATACTATTCATGGTCATTAACTTCTCATAACTTCCATTAATGCATGTTATTCATGGTCATTAAATTCCCATAACTTCCATTAATGCATGATATTCATGACCCATTAAGTTCCCATAACTGTCCATTGGTGATGGGGTTATGGAAGGCTAAATGGTGTAGAAAATAGATATTTTTTGTGCATCTTATGTAAGACACAAGTGAAAGAAAGGTTCTTTCTTACACACACTTTTTTTTTCTCTCTAACTCTCATAAGACTTCTTATCTTTGCTAAGACAAAGAAAGAATTCTAGCCATCTTCTAATGAGTTTCATCCTTCTATCTTCGTGTGGAATTTCATTAGAGATGGTCTACATTGATCGTTGTAGTTTACGACAACCCAACGCAGAGAAGATTAAAGAACGAAGGAGATCATCGGTAAGGTATGTAAACATCTTACATTTCATGTTTTTGTTTTCTATATCTATATGCATGAGTAGATATGGTTTTTGAGCTTCCGTTTTCTTTTCTAGTGCATATATTTGATATATATTATGTATAAGATGCATGACCGGAACTTTACAGTGGTATTAGAGCTGTCTTATGCCTTGTTAGATGTCGAATACATGACATATGAAAACTGTTATCATAACTGTGACAACTCAGGGTCCTGTAATGTTTTGTTCGAAATTAATTATAGAAAAATGTTTTTCATGATTTTCTGTCACCAATATGTTCAAAAGATGTATTTGAATGATTCAGTGTGATTCAAAATAATTTTAATGTGATTAAAATATTTAATTTCAAATTTACAAGAACATGCATGAAATCTGTCAATTGGCTAAACTGACGAGGTTACACATGATTTTCGTAGAATTTGATTCTGGAAAAATTATTTTAACATATTTGGGATGTTTTTATGCCTCTGTAATTTTTTTAGAATTATTAAATTTTTTAATAATTTTATCAAATAATTTTCCAAATCTGGACAGTTTTCTAAAACTTGTAGGATCTGTTTTGTTTTATGTTTTTGTATGTTTATATTTCAGTTCCAGAACCATAAAAATATTTTTATGTAATAAAAATGTCTTAATTTGATGTCATATTTATCGTTTTTGGTGTCTTATTGGTGTTTCGATGATTATAATATTTTTTGGGTGATTCCTAGATTATTTTGATCATCATGAAATGACCTAAAGATGCTTGGAATGATGAATTAATTTTAGTAGAGCAATAGATTTTCTAGAAATTAATTTTGAGTTAATTTTAGTAAAGCAATAGATTTTCTAGTAAGACTAGAAAAATTGGCATGTGTGACAAAATTGAAGTTGTTTAATTTTCGACATCAAATAATTACTTAAAGGTAAATTAATTATAAATTAATTTCTGGATTTAGGAATTCATGTTAATTAGATTAATATTAATTCCAAATAAAATAACATACAATAGTAATTTTAACCAAGTTAGTAAAAGGAATATAGTAAATCCAAGTGTTAGATTGAGCCTTTCATGTTAGGATCCATAAGATGTCATAACCAAAGTGACGTGCTTAAATATATGCATTAGAGAATGCATGGTTAGGAGAGTGTGTGGGCTCGCATGATGGACGGTTATGGGCTTAGGCCCAATTTGATTGGGTAGTCTGTATTATGCCATGTAGTAACTATGTGTGACTTATATGTATAAGACCATCTACATTAGATGAGACCTTAGTCAAGCCCCTCACTTAGAATATTTAAACTAATGTCTTACTTTATTATGGCGAGAACTAGAATCCTTTTAAAGTTAGGGTTATTGGGAAAACCTAAGCCCGCTTTACACGGATATGTTCGAACCATGAAAATAGGATTTTCGGATTAATGGCTCAGTTTTAACTAGAAGCATTAGTTTGTTAGGCAAACCCATGATCAACGTGGATAGAGGCGAAGTTGGGTAGTGTACATTAGATGTACACATGTAAAGAGTTGATAGCCCAATGAGTGTGCACACATCAACAGTTGATAACACTATATTTGATAGTTGCATTGAAGATACAATTGGTATGATTGATACCTACCGGTTGAACTAATGTGACTTATTGAGCAAACAAGGTCATTCTTAGGGATATTAGATATAGACCCACTAGGCGAATTTCTCTATGAGTTCTCTCAGATTTATATTGAGGATTATGAATTCATGAAAATAGTGGGAGCCATAATGCATGTTATTAAAGTCCTTATAGACAGTCATTTAAGTACATTCTAATTTTTCTCTCTTTGACTAAAGGTTGCTATTGCCCAAATCAACACCATGAGTACTAGTATGAATCTAAGATCATTGATGGAAGCTAACAAGTTGACTGGACCAAACTTCCTTGACTGGCTTAGGAATTTGAGAATAGTTCTCAAGTCCGAGAAGCTTGGTTATGTCTTAGAAGAACCACTTCTCGATCCCCTACTGCTGATACCTCTGATGATGATTGGAGGGCATATAGGAAGCTTCTCAATGATAACAAGATGGCTAGTTGTATTATGCTAGCCACTATGTCACCAGAGCTGTAAAAGCAGCATGAGGCTATGGATGCTCATACCATAGTCTATCATCTTAAGGAGCTCTTTGATGACCAAGCAAGGTCTAAAAGGTTTGATGCTTCGCAATTTCTCTTCCGCTCTAAGATGGTTGAGGGGACATCTCCAGTGCAGTATGCACTAAAGATGAATGGTTACATCGAGCGGTTGGCCTCCTTGGGTTTTGTTTTGGATCATGAATTAAGTATTGACTTAATTTTGATGGGTTTAATCGATAGTTACTCACAATTTATGCTTAACTATCGGATGAACAATATATTCATCACAAATCCCGAGCTAGTCAACATGCTCAAGGAAATTGAGCCATCTGTTCGCAAGGACAAGGTTGTGAGCTGGTGGACTCTTCTGGTTCGAAGAAAAATAGCCAAAGGAAAAAGTCCGCAAGGCCTAAAGGAGATGTTAAGAAAGCAAAGAAGACTGCCTCGAAGGAAACTTGCTTCCACTGTGAAAAGGATGGCCACTGGAAGAGAAACTGTAACGCTTATCTAGAGTCCTTGAAGTAGAAGAAGGCATCTTATGACTTTTAGACTTAATACATACTGATGTATGTGGTCCGATGTCCATACATGCCAAAGGTGGTTTTGTATACTTCATTAACTTTATTGATGATCATTCTCGATATGAGTATGTGTATCTTAAGAGATACAAGCCTGAAGCCTTTGAAAGGTTCAAAGAATTCAGAAATGAAGTTGAGAAACAACTTGGGATAAGTATTAAATCACTTCGATCTGATCGAGGTGGTGAATACTTAAGTCAAGAGTTTGTGGATTATCTCAGGGATAATGGAATATTGTCCTAGTGGACTCTACCTTACATGCCACAACACAATGGTGTGGCTGAGAGGAGAAACCAAACTTTGTTAGACATGGTGAGGTCTGTGATGGGTTTAGCGGATTTACCAAAATCCTTTTAGGGGTATACACTTGAAACTTCTATTTATGTATTAAACAGAGTCCAATCCAAGTCAGTTGATGTTGCTCCATATGAGATATGGACTAACAAGAAACCTTATCTTTCTCATATGAAAGTTTAGGGTTGTCCTGCTATATGAAGTGGATTCAGTCAGATAAGCTTGAAGCTAAATTTGAAAAGTGTCTGTTGGTAGGATATCCTAAGGAAACTATAAGATATCAGTTCTACCATGTTTCGAAACAAAAGGTGTTTGTTTCAAAGCATGCTGTCTTTTTAGAGAAAGAGTTCCTTCTAAAAGAAGACAGTGGGAGGAAAATTGAACTTGTGTAAGTTCAAAATGCTCAAACAGACGCAGATCAACTGCCTGGACCCAAGAATATTATTAATGAAGATGAAACAATAGTTTAACCTTTTGAAACATAAGAAGTTCGTAGGTCAGTAGGATACGTCAAGTTCCCGAGTGATCCGGATTTCTTATAAATGAACTTAAACACATATTGCTCATGGAAGATGATGAGCCTACTAACTATAAAGAGGTTATGAAGAGTTCATAATATGACAAATGGCTTCAAGTTATGAATCTGAAATGGATTCCATGTAACTAAGTATGGAATTTGGTTGACCCACCCGAAGGGATAAAACCTATAGGGTGCAAATGGGTTTTCAGGAAGAAAACTGACATGGAGGGTAATGTAGTTACCCATAAACCTAGGCTTATAGCTAAAGGTTATCATCAAAGGCAAGGTGTTGACTATGACGAAACGTTTAGCCCAGTAGTTATGCTTAAATCCATTAGGATACTCCTAGCCATTTCCGCTCATTATGATTGTGAGATATGACAATTAGATGTGAAGATGGCTTTTCTTAACGGAAAGCTAATCGAGGATGTGTATATGACACAACCTGATGGTTTCATATTCATGAATGGAGAAAAGGTATGTAAGCTTCAAAAATCCATTTATGGATTGAAGCAAGCATCTAGGAGTTGGAATATTCGATTTGATGAGACAATCAAAGAGTTTGGTTTCTCACAAAATCCGGCTGAGCCGTGTGTGTATAAGAAGGTTAGTGGGGTTCAATTATGTTCCTTGTACTGTATGTAGATGACATATTGCTAATAGGAAACAATATCTCAACTTTACAATCAGTCAAAATTTGGTTAGCTAAGAACTTCTCTATGAAAGACCTTGGAGAAGCAACTTATATTTTGGGGATAAGGATCTATAGAGATAAATCTAAGAGGTTGCTTGGTCTTTCTCAGCCTACATATATAGACAAGATGTTAAAGAGGTTTAGCATGGAGCAATCCAAGAGAGGTTATCTTCCATGGTACATGGGATTATACTCTCTAAATCTATGTGACTAAAGACACAAGATGAGAGGACTCGCATGAGTTTGATTTCTTATGCTTCGACTATAGGATCAATCGTGTATGCTATGTTATGTTCTAGACTTGATGTATCCTATGCTCTAAGTCTTACGAGCAGATGCCAGTCGGACCCTGGTGAGGGTTATTAGGTGGTTGTCAAGAATATCATTAAGTACTTGAGAAGAGCTAAGGATGTATTCTTGGTATATGAAGAAGTTGGTCTTATCATAAGCAGGTATATTGATGCCAGTTTCCAATCCGATAGGGATGACTCCAGCTTCTAGTCTGGATATGTATTCACATTGAATGGTGGTGCAGTTAGTTGGAAAAGTTCCAAACAAGAGACGATTGCAGATTTAACAACAGAGGTGGAGCTTCAGAAGTGGCAAAGGAAGTGGTTTAGATTAAGAAGTTCATCATGGAACTTGGTGTGGTTCTAAGCATCGCTGACCTAGTGTAGTTGTATTGTGATAACAACGGGGCTATAGTGCAAGCGATATTCTCTTGTCAGAATTCCACTACACAATATTCTCTTGTCATATACAACCAAGTTAATGAAAAGTAACACCAAAATAATACCAAAAATCATCCCAGAAACCATTCCATATCCAAATGAACCTTTATAACCATTCAAACATACACACAAAGAGGAATTAAACTAAATGTAATCCCAAATCTTAAAATTGGCAAAGTCATTCTTCTAATGCTTGTCCTTCCCTTCCTCTTTGGCTTTGCTTGAATCGCCAAGTGAAAAATGATGGAATGAAGAAGATGAAATGGAGAGGAGAAAAATCCGAAGTTAAGCCATCAAAGTGTTGTCCATCGTCCCTCTCTATATGCCTTTTCATGATTTTTCTAGTCTTAGATATATGTTTCAATCCCATTAGACCATATGTCACAAGCTTATTGGATTATGTGTTACAATCCCATTGGACTACATGTAGACCACGTGTCACAATTATATTAGACCATGTGTTACAATTATATTAGACTATGTGTTACAATTCTATTGGACACACATGCTTTAATCTTCTTGGTCTATAAGTTGACTTTAGGAAAATTGCATACTAGTCCTTCTTCTTCCTTTAATTCCCACATTAGCATATAATCTTATCAATTTATTTCATTCCCCTATGTCTTAAGTTTCTAATGACATAAATTTCATACAATTTGGTTAATTATATTGAGAGTTATACCCCAAAAACTACATGCTATTCGAAAACAAGGACAATAGCCAAAACTTAACTTTAAAAAAATTTCAAAACTTTTAGAGGCAGAATCAGATTTCAGTTACTTCATAAAGTTTTAGACCTATGTCTCTAGTTTAATCTCCAATTGAAGTTATTTAATTTGGAGGTCTACAGGCCAAGATAAGGCCAAATTACAAAAATCTATTTAGTGGACCCTATCCATTCAGCAAGGTACACATCCAAAATCAACAACCTTCGGTCTTATCATGCAAGGGTAACACAAAAATACATCCAATTTAACCAAAAATATCTCATTTACTTATGGAATACTTCTTTTATCAATTCTCATCACATCACGTTCATAAATCCAATCAAAATTGTCCATACATATTTCACATCTAAGTATGTATGTCCATGCTGAAGTGAACAAATTATCCATTTACCCTTGTCTTTTACAATAAGTATCATTACTATAATTAGATGTACTTAATTCATTATGATCACTTTTTAATACACCCTAGATATGCTATAATACTTTTAGGGTATATGTTGGGGTGTTACAAGATATTTGGTTAAAAATTCCTATGCAAGACTTCCACATATTATGAATGATAGTGGTAGATTGCATAATGTCTTAATGGGTAGTTTAGTATGTGCTTAGTTATTAAATTGAATGTTTAGTGCATGTTTAGGTTAGGGTTTTGTTATTTAGTTAAGTTTTTGTGTTTTTTGTGTTTAGTGTATTTTATGTGTTTGAGATGCCTTGATGTGTTTGCTAATATTTCAGGGCAAATATCGAAGAATGGAGGGGAATTGGAGCAAGCCTAAGGCAAAACCACTGGCCGTAATTATGGCCAATGTGCCACAATCATGACAGAAGTGTGGAGGAAGGGCCACGATCGTGACAGAAGGTTAAATTAGATGCCACGATCGTGATAAAAGCATGGAGGAAGGGCCACGTTCGTGGCCATTCTGCCATAATCGTGATAGAAGGTTAAATTAGATGCCACGGTGGTGGCCTGTGCATAAAAAGACGTAGACAACCTTCCAGACTTAAGTTTTTAAGAGGCTTTTCAGACTTTTCGAACCTAGAAAAAGCCCTAAGGTTGCCCAAAATAGAAATACTATAAATAGGAAAAATATGGAACCCTAAAAAAGCTTCACATTTTGCCACATTTGGAAACGTCCGAGAAGAGAGAAGAAGAAGAGAGAGAAGAGAAGAAGAATAGAAAAGAGGAGCCAATTCAGTGGCTGTGTCTTTTCCCGAGGCATCCCGACCCCCTCCAATAGTGTATTTCATTCATCTTGTGTTCTTTTTTTTTAATATTTGAGATGGATATTAATATGTTGATGGATTTGGGTTTGATCATGATGTTCTAATTTTCTTTAGGGATTTGAACTTGATTAAATGTTAATATAGTCTTTTTTTTTATGTTATTGAGTTTGGGTGTTATGATTGATTGCAAGTTTTTTTTTCATATTTTGTTAAACAAACCTAGAGGGTGAGCCGAATAAAAATGATTGGGTCGGATTAATGAGAGTTAAGCAATTTAATAAACCACGTGATTAATCAAAAAAATTAGTTATACGGAGAGAGATCCCGTGTGAGGACCCGATTGTTTATTAAAGAGCTTATGAACTTATTAGGGTTAAGGTGTAAACCTAAATTAGGGTTTATTAATTAAAGTTTGTGATTATAACTCGAAAGAGAATAATCCCCCCTTCGATAGTCTAGAACCAAAACCACAATAATAAATAAATGATTATGTTGGATCCCGTTTCCGGAACCCAACTCTTGCGGACTAATACATATGTTAGATCCCACTTGCTTTCGGAACCCAACTCTTCCGAATACCTTGAAAGGTTAATTCATTAACCTTCATTAGCCAACATCAATCAAAATTCCTTCTCATAACATCCCAAAAATTTCCTCATAATTTGATCAATGGCGTGCCCATACAAAATCAGTCAGTATGTTCAAACTCGTTTCTCCTATTTGTGAACAGAAATTGAAAATCTTCAAATCAAATTTTCAATTTGACTTCGTCAAAGAAATCATAGTTCTAAGTCTCTAGTTTGTTTTGAATCAAGAACCATCTCAATCGGAGTTCTACAGCTCAAGATATGCTTAAAAAGCTAAAGCGTGTTCATACCCCAAACATGCTCTCTTGATTGATCCCTCATTTTCTTTCCATCCAAATTTTTCAAATCAACTCCAAAAGGTACCAATTTTCATGGAGAGATAGATACGTGTCTTAGGAATCTATTGCTTTAAGAATTGCCTCATTTGGAGGTCGAATGAGGAAGTTATGATCAAAAGAATCGAACATGTTTAAGTCCTCAATCATACAGTAACATGTCTTGGAGCGATTGTCATAACTTTTCCTCCAAATGTCAGATTGATTTCGTTTTTGAACCATTTGACATCTTTAATACTACAAGTTTACGATCCGTATACTTGTGAATATTGGAGATGTTATTAAAAGTAAAACTTGCTCAACAAGTTTACGGTGTCATTTCTGAGGAGTCAATAGGATTGGTTTAATTCTTTTAGTCTAAGGATTTTTCACCATCACTTGTGAAATATGGTACCCAATTATAAGAAATATTAAAAAAGAGAGAAAGAAGTTTGGGTACAAAGTAGAAGATACATAATTTGGACATCATAAGGCAACTATGAGGAGTCCAAAAAGTTAAATGATGGAGGAAATATATTATAGGGGGCCCTTGCGAACTTCAATGATACACAATTTGGTTAGGGAAGTCATCATTCTTATTGGAACACGTATAATCCGGGGTGGCAGAACCACCAAGATTTTTGTTAGTCTAACAATGTAAGGACTCATTTGAGACATCAAAACCTCCTAGGATTTCAGCAATAAGAGTCTATTTCATGGCATTCTAAATTGGATTAGATCATAGATAAGCTCTTAAACATGGAAGAGGCCTAGAAGAGACTAGAAGAGAAGCTTAAGCAAGTAACAGAAGATGATGCCTCTTCTATTCACAACCTAGAGGTTCAAAAGGGTCAGCTTTCCAGAGAGTTCTGCAATAAACTCCAAAAGAACAAATTGGATACCCAATTTGCAAGGTTTGGAGAAATGCTGAAGAAATTGAAAATTACCTTGCCCTTTATGGAAGCTTTCAAGAGCATAACCACGTACATAACATTTCTCAAAGACATATTCTCAAACAAGAGAACTTGGGATGATAATCAAACGGTAGCCCTAATGGAAACCTCCAGATCCTTAATTACTAACCACATGCCTTTACAATTATCAAATCTAAGGAGTTTTACAATACCCTGTGTAGTTGGTAACTTAACGATTTCAAAATGTTTGTGACTTAGGTACAAATATTAACCTTATGCCTTTGTCAATTTTTAGGAGATTGAGTATGGGAGATATGAAACCAACTTCTATGCTTTTTCAATTGGTGGACCAACCAATGAAGAAACTGTTATGGTTGGTGGATGATGTACCCATAAAAGTAGACAAGCTTATCATCCCTGTAGATTTTATCTTGCTAGACTTTGAAGATGATGAAAATTGTCCGCTAATCCTAAGCTTATCATTTTTTACCATCGGAAAAGCTTGATCGATGTCCATGAAGACAACTTTATTAAGTCTCTAAACACCAGTTGCTTTCCTAACAATATAGCCAAAAACTTATTATGATATATTTTTAACTAAATTTACTTTTGTGTTACAACTAAACTACTTAGAAACTAAGTTAGTTACACCTATCATTAAAGGGAAATAATTAATATGGAAAATAGTTAATGGAATTGGATAAAAAAAATATAAAATAAAATAAAGTCTAGATAAAGTGATAACCAAGAGAATAAAAAAGTAGTTAATGATATAAAAATCAAGGATAATTAACACCTAGATAATTACTTCCCTAGTCTCAACTTTGATATCATGATCAATAAAATTAAAATGGATTTATCATCTAGATCGATAACAATTCCTAAAATATGAAATTGAACTATCTCAAACTATAATTATCTATTCTCCAGTTGGTTAACCAGTATCTCTACAAAGATAACACCCCTTAAAATGAATAAAATTATGTGAACTTCTATTAATGATTTTAAACTAAAACTAAGAGATAATATAGTTCTATCTCTAGTACCCCATTTAAATCCTAACATCTACACAATGGTCCACTGGCAAGTTCTCTTAAATCATCCACAAGCTAGTTATAATCACATTTAAACATTGATATGAGTAAATTCATGTTAAAATCAATTAAATTTAATTTATTGATACAAATTTCATGTCATAAATATAATTGAATCAGTCCATTCAAATATAATAACTAAAGGTTTCCCTATCTAAACATATTAAACACATACCTACAAGTATTGTTTTAACTAACATAATATTAACCAAAGTGAAAGACATCATGATAGAAAGGAAATCTAGATGAAATTTTTGAATTTTGAACAACTTGATTCATTTTGATGATCTATATTTTTGTTTCTTTGATGAAAATAACTTCAAAATTTGTCATCTATAAAGTTGATGTACCTCCAAGTGCCTACTTTTGGACAAAAGAATAATTTGATACGAAAAGTCTTCAGAAGTTTACCAAAATTAGATTCTTTATAGTTTAAATTCTTTTGGTTTGCTTGCAATATGGCCTGAGACAAGACTATGTCTTAGGTCATAGATCATTCCTATTCTTTCGGGAGGGGCATAACCTTTGGCATACTAGTTCCCTAGACTTCGGATCCTTGGATTTCTTTTTTTGGATTAGACAAAGGCTAAGACATACTGGTGTCTCAAAACAAGTTAGTCCTTAAATATCCTCCTTGTCGTATAGTTTCTCTCAAGGTTTGTTTTAATCAGCATCTGGTCTATGGTAGGCACGATCTAACACATAAGTATATGCCAAAGTAATTCTTTAAAAATCTCATCGCATGTTTGAAATGTCGCCAAAAAAAAACAAGGTAATTATGCATGAAAAAAAAGCAGAATTCTAAGGAAATTACTTGCGTTTTTGAAGCATGTCAAGCAAACTATGAAACACGATTGTTTCTTAGGTTGATTTTAACATAAAATTTTGACAGTTGTCTTATTTTAATACTTTTATTTGGTTTATAACTTCAGCATTTTCTCTAGTTATCTTTTCCACTAGTCTCCTAAAAAATATGTTCACTTTTCCTTAATTCCTAACTAAAACTTTGAAAGTAAAAAAAATGAAAATGTAAGGAATTAAACTTTTTAGAAAACAAAGAAATTGAAAAATAAGAATCCAAACTAAGTTCCCAATGTGCCAATGAACTTAATTCTATCAGGTTAACCATCATTAGGTGTTAGTTTATACCCTTGCATCCAATCAATTGGATGCAAATTAATGTATGACATTATTTTTTGAATTAATGAAAAGGCTTTATTTATCTTTATGTAATATTTTATGTTTTAATACTAAAGATAAAATCGTTGGAATAATTACTGTATAATTGAAATTATGATGAGATCGTAATTATGAGATTCAATTTATACTTATATGTTATTCCTAAATGTTCTTAGTTGTAGTTTCATCAATACTGGATATTGTTGACTAGCACACATTATGTTTCTTTCTTATGAAGAAAGTAATTGATCTCATAAATTAAAGTATAGAGATACTTAAACTA
>JANKOE010000009.1:6166495-6188924 GCA_026284465.1 Erythroxylum citrifolium | reverse complement strand
GTTTGAGAAACTTTAGGAATCAAATATGAGATATTTGATTTTATTAAAATTAAATTAATTAGAATTAGAATTTGATTCTAATTATAATTAAAGAGGTTCAATTTTAATGAAAGACTTGTCATAATTTTTCTATTTAAAAGAAAGAGTTTTTTAGAAGCTAGCACTTTTTGTCTTCTTCCTCTTAAAAGTAGTTTGGGAATTGCTTTGTGGATACCATCATAGGCTGGACAATTGGACAGCTAGTGATTGATTAGTCAGAAAAGGTTTCACAGATTTTTCTTAAGAAAGTTAACAAGGTACGTTTTCTAAATCGATTTATTTTTTATTCAAGTTTAATCAATTATCGGGATCCGCTCGGAATCTGTAAAAAAATTGTTTTTCACTGCGCCCGTGATTCAATCACGGTTAGATTCCAACATTAGGGTCTTCGTTAGAACTCTTTTAGTTAGTCTTCCATCTTGAAATTGATCAGGGGGTCATCTAGGATAAAGGTCTTCTTCCACCTTCAAGGTTGCGTCCTAAGTATCTCTTTAACCTTTGGACACAGGATTTTTTCAACAAATCCTAGCGCTTGATCAAGGATCTAGTGATTGATGTAGTATTCGAAATTTTAAACTAAAGGACCATCCTTAAGGAGATCAACAAAACTTTTGTTACTCTCATTCCCAAGGTACATTATCCTATTTCCTTGAAAAACTTGAGAACTATTTCTTGTTATAATACTATTTATAAAATCATTTCCAAAATGCTTTCAAATATACTTGAGATTTAGTAAGCTCCCTATATTCACTCGTTTCAAGATGCATTGCCTTTATCAAAGAAGGAAAAATTGGAGATAATGTCATTGTAGTTTAAGAATTATTCGAATGTTATAACAGAAAGAACCTTAGGAAGGATTGTGCTTTAAAAATAAACTTCCATAAAGCCTTTGACACTGTCTAGTGGACCTTTATATTGAACTCTCTGAAAGCCTTTGGTTTCCCCAACACTTACATGAATTGGATACATCAATGCATATCTACTATTTATTGAAGTGTTCTTGTGAATGAGGAATCTACACAAAAGATTGAAAGCACCAGAGGTGTGAGACAAGATAACCCTCTCTCCCCTTACCTCTTTATTTTGGGAATGGAAGTTATAAATAGATTGATCATGTCATTGCTCAAGAAAGCAAGTTCAATTTTCACTCCAAATGCAGAATGTTAGGTATTGTAAATATATCTTTTGCTGATGATTTTATGTTCTTTTCTAAGGCTAAACCTGGTTCAGTTAAGGCTTTCATGACAACTATGGAGACCTTCAAGTACATCTCACTTTCCATTAACAAGTAAAAGAGTCTACTTGCCCTCTCAAAAAGGGCACAACAATTAGCAAGCTGGCTTTCCACTATCAATGGATTGAAAGTTACCATGCCTCCAATCACATAATAGGCCATTCTTATTACATCCAAAGACCCTCTAGTTAAGAAGGTTCAAAGGAGAGGCTCCAATTGATGTCAACTCCTTAACTCATTAATTATTATTCTCCATATTTACTGGTCAGCTGGCCTTTTTATAATCAAATACATCATCAAAACTTTGAGAAAATCATGAGAAGGTTCTTATGATCTGTTAGTGGCCCTGAGTGCTTACTTGCTAAAGGTAAAATGGACTTATTACCAATCCGCATGCAAAGGTTTGGTCATAAGTGCAGAATCAAGATGATACTTACAAGAGTGACACCAGACTGGGACTGAAACAAATAGCAGTGTAATATGGAAACACTTTGACACTTTGATACCAACGAAAGCCTTAAGGCAAGACACAGCTCTTAACTCCAACATGCACCAGCGGAACCACCAGGAATCCAACATATCTTCTGACCTTGCATGCGAGGATTCTCTAAAGCCCTCCCTCCGGTTGATGTTGATGAATAACAAAGGATTATACATATACAAAGGATACTTGTCTGTTTGTGGCGGCAGATGGCTAAGGATGATTGAAAATCACTTGTAAGTACCCCTTATCATGTAATGCTATGTCGTATGCGAGGGATACTAAGTCCTTGCTTATAAGCTCTGAGACAAGATTATCTGTCCAATTTTATGGTGTCTTATTATGTCTCATGAATCTCAGCTATTTATTTATACGGGTCCTGCGTTTATTTATGCGGGACTCACGCGAAACCCACATAAATAAATGGCTGAGATTCATGAGACAGAATAAGACACCATAAAATTGAACAGAGAATCTAGACTCGTAAGCTCTATGGCCAATCTATGGGTACAACATGAAGTTACAAAGGTTGTACCTGTGAACCAACTCCAGAGAAAATTTGATAACAATTATCAATTATGAATACATTAGATTTAATTAAATATTTTTTAAATTTGATGTATAATTAATATATTATGATAAGCAACTGATACATAAATAATTGACCAATTCTCATGCAATTATAGTACGATGATAAATAGGAAACATAAAATTTATATTTTTTTAATTTAAAAACTTTCATATTTCATTTGTTTGAAACATAAATTTTAATAGGATTTATGTATAGATTTATTGTTTATTGTATAAATTAAATCTTTATGTTAATATTTTTCATAAGACTAGAAAATTGTTGTTGAACTTTTGGTACCCTTAGGATTGCCACCCTCAGGCAAGGCAGATACTTCATTTTCCAAATCCATGCCATTAGGCATTAAAAAAAAGGTTACATGTTAACCTTGCATAAAAGAAGTATTGGACTAATTTCCAGCAATCAAATGGTGTCCAACCATGAATCAAAATCATGAGCTGCTCTAGACTCATGAACAGACTCGGAGGAAAACTGTGTTTCGTGAAGGTCAGCCTTCCCTTTGGTGGGTTGATGAGTAACATATTGGTCTGATGACCTTGATGTTTCTTCAAGTAACTCGTCGAGTTCATTATCCAGATTGGTAGGAATGGATGCACGAGTGGATGACTTATGGACATTTCTCGTAAAATGTGGCAGGACACTGGGAGATTCTTCTTTCAAAAATGTTGAACTAGCAGGTATTATACCTGGAGAATCTGGCGACCTAGTTTCGGTAAATGAGTCAAGAAGCACATCTAATTCTGCCTCCGCAGCCGCTGCCTCACATGACAAGAGCTTCTTAGATTCAGCTTTAGAGCTTGTGTCTAAACGGACTGAATGTTCTGTATCATGAATTGATCTATGGTCTCGGTGTGAATTGGTACCATTTTTGACATGATTTTGTACAGGCGATTCTTGATCATGTGAAGCTGAAACTCCATAGCATTCAGCAACAGCAGATACCGATGGCTTCACCTTTGCATGGTTTTTATTCTTAGGCACATCATAAAAAGTCAATTCCTCGGAAAGCATTGTGGTTCTTTCGATTTCATTTGTCTTGAATTGCTCAGTCTCCAAACTACTGGTGGCCCTAGATCCGTTAATATTCTGCCAGAGACACCATACAAATGCATCAGGTGTTAAAATTGCAGATTATAAAGATCAAGCTAACCAACTGCCGAAAATCCCGTGTAAAATGTTGGGGAGGAGCTGAAGCAGGAATTCTAAGTATGACAATGAAGACCACATTTACAAAAAAGAGGAAAATGTTGCTAAATTCTCCAGCATCAGTGTTCTGTATAATTATCATATTTTTAAAGCAAGGGGGAAAAAAAATTCTACAGATGTAATTGACAGCAATACCATGCATTCCTGTATGCTATGCACATAAGTTTAAAACATTTGATAAGATGGATCAAATACTGATATTGAGCCTCTATAAAATTCAAGTTTCATCCAGAATCGTACAAGCTACTGTAGAATCTGAACAATTTATAAAAACTGGTTTTGCACTATAGCACAATGTACATAAATGAAATATAATACAAGGCTTACCAGCTCTGACAACAGATCTGCCTCAATGAAGAGCCTCTTAGATACATCTACTTTGTCCAGTTGTTCCGCAAGAGCATGTAGATTGAGGGAAAGGAGTGATGTCTGATTGCAGAAAGGGACATACCCCCCCAAAAAAAAAAAGGAAGAAACAATTAAAATGGAAAATAAGATGGCTGACACAACCAGTCAGCAGGAATATTAAAGTAGATCTCCAGAACAGGCAAGGTGATCCTTGTAATAGCACAGATGAAAGATGAACGCATAGTTCATGCGGCTTATGTCAGGTAACATTTAACTTGACTATAGAATGGTTTTCACATTGCTCTTGCACCTTCTGTCACTTCGTAAGTGACAAGATTGAATAATAATTTCTTGCAAAATTCTCCATCCCAGAGACAAATTACAAATAGCTTACTGTTAGAATATCTTAATATTATGTGTATCCAACTATTCAGGAATATAAGTATTATGAGACACAATCTCCATATATATAGGAAGCTCCTGTAGTATATATGAGAAGAAAAGTCTAAAAAACATAACTATTGTGGATGTTGGCCTCGTGGTCGAAGCATCTAAAATGTTATTTCCCTTTCTTCTAATCTTCCCTCCTTTATCCTACTTTGACATGGTATCAAATCCAGATTTCCATCGTAACTCTCCTTAATCTTCTCTCTACACTCTTTTCTTCTGTCAAGCTTTTGTCCTTCTCTAGCAACCCATCATAGTTCTACAGTGTTTTCTTCTACCCACCCTGCCACCAAACATCTCTTACTTCTCCTGCAAACACCTATTATGCTGCATGTCTCTGTCTTCCCCAGCGGAACTATCCTTCCTTTCCAAGCAGCCTACCTTTGTCCTGTTTATTCCTTTCTCTTCTGGTGAAATGTTGTCCTTGCTACCTAGTTCTACATTGACAGCATCCACTTTTATTCTCTTCCTCAGGCAGCATTCTCTTTCTTTCATTGACGTCCCTCTGTTTTCCAATGCCCCTTTCCTTTAATTTTGATTTAATTCCATCTTACTAAATTCAAGTAACCTGAACTTCAGCTGATAGTTACATTAAGCACCTATCTCATTAGCTGAACTAAACTTTCATCAGTAATTGTGTTATTATCAATTTCACACTAGGTGTCAATCATAATATTTCAACAGAGCATCATAGATTAGAAATCAGTTTACGTAGGGACTTAGGAGGACCTGAATAGCAACAAATTTAGCAGGATTGAAGTAGGGAATTGGAACCAAGCATGGAAACTGGGAGTTTGGTTTTTCCTAATTTTAATTTCATTCTCAATTTATGGCCAGTACTGTTAGGCTTACTTTTCCATACTATAGATATTGGGATAGTTGATGTGAGTCTCATTTTTTAGCATAACATGTTCAGATTTCAGGTTCGTTGTTCCCCTCTTCAAGTTCTTATTTCTTCCCTTATCCAAAGCGCTTCCCCATTCTTTCCCCTTTTTCAGTCTTTTGTCTATGTTTGCCTCTGTTTCTTCTACTATATTCCATCAGGTGGTCATTAGAAATTGCATTATGGAGATTAGGCGAACTGAACATGCATTTCATATGATAGTGCATTATATCTAAGTATAGCTCCCCATACTTTAGTTAGCAATAATGAGATATTCAGAACAAAACGCTACAATTGTCCATAAATGAGCACATATAAACCTGGAAGAATAAGTTCTACTTAAAGGCTGAAGTTCCAATTTTGAAATGAGACTTAATTGTCATGACAAGACTACCAAAAGTCCTTTATGCTTACATCAACAAAAGATCAATACAGTATCCTCATGAGGGCCATTCAATAGGAGAACAGGAACTAATGCAACCAAGTCAAGTTTCTGGCACCATAGACATTCCTGTCATATGATAAAAGCACCACCCGGCCCATAGGTAAAAAATTAAACTATTAAACTAAAAATCTGCGTTTAGTTGTTCTATGTAAAACCATCAGCTACTAACATGTATCACTAGTGGCAGAATAATGGAACGATGAACAGGCAAGACCTATGGTCACAATTCTCAAAAATAAAGTAGGAACTTTTGTGTTCTGAAGTTGTTAGATAGCCAGGGAACTTAGTCTCATACTAAAGTGTAAATTCTTTCTAAGCATTAACTCCAGCCAACTTCATTTTGCTTAAATAGAACTAAAACTAAAAAGGTAATCACTACCTCGTTAACAGCAGTTCTTTCATCCTCCAACATGAAATTATCATCAGTAGTCAATGAGACAATGGCCTCTCCTCTGGCTGAAAGCATTGGACCTAAGTGACACAAGTCCCCTGCATAATATCCAAGGAAAACAATCAACATTAAACAAAAACAGTAAGCCTACAAAGTCAAGTAGCAAACTCATGAAAAAATAAGATTAAAATCATGACGCCTAGAGAAAGAAATTCACGTGATATAAACGATGCTGTCATACTTATAGATCAACAAACTCAATCAACCAGTAACAACTGCACTATGGAAGAAACAAATGTAGAATTTCAAATGATTGGGAAATAATAAGTGTTGGGAGATATCCGGGTAGATATTTCCTAGGTGTTAATGACTCCTAAAATTTAGCTAAATTACATCAATTAGAATATTATGTACAGCAATTAATTTCCCAAAATAGATCCTTGTATTCCTATATATACTTGTACCTATGTATTAACTGTTAAGGGAATAATAATATATATCTGTTCAACTTATATTTCTGCTTGGTATCAGAGCATACCTGAACAGATCTAAACCCTGGCTGCCACCAACTTTCTCTAATCCTACCCATCTATGTCAACCATGTCCGACATCTCTGAATCCTCCAACCCATCTGTTCAAACACCTACACCTCATAATCCTACCTCAGATTCTCATTCCATTCAGATCACTACTATAAGACTGAATGGAGAGAATTTTCATTGCTGGTCCCAATTAGTTAGAATGTACATCTGTGGTAGAGGCAAGATTGGATATCGACTGGTGAGAAGAAGGAACCAGCAGCTGATGATCCTAAACACGGAATATGGGACGCTGAAAACTCTATGGTTATGACATGGCTGGTGAATTCTATGGAATCTGGGGGCTTTTTTCATGCAAATATCAGTCAGATCTGGGAATATGATTGGAAGATCAACTCAAGTGCCTACCTAATTGAACTCTCACCTAATTTGCATATTAATCCTATTTTTAATGTTCCAGACTTGAATCTACTATATTCGTTCAATGCTGTTCATTTACCAAGGATACTCAAGCAACTTCCTACTGGTAAAGCTAAAGTTATTGACCATGATATGTGTTAAAGAGGTTCACTTAATACTTGGTAATCTGTGTAACAGATTTTTGGTGGAATGGCTCAACCAATCAGTCGATGAACGCATTTGGATTGCAGAAAAGGAACTCAAATGAGTTAATACTGACATCAACAAGAAATATATCAAGGTCTACACATCACATTCAAAAAGATTGGAGTAATAAGAATCTAAATTAGTTTATCATTGCACAGACTTTATCCTATTTTACCATTATTTAGGTGGTTACTTTAGAAAGCATTACTGATGGCTAGGGCTTTCTATTAAAAGCTTGGACCTATCTTTCCCTACTGTATGTAGTTCTACTTAACTACTATAAATATAGAATTTGCTGAATAATGACAGCATTCTTTGTATCCTGACATTTTCTGGGAAGAAGGATTTGTTGTAAATCCTAATTATTCTAGTCACAATTAACCCCATTTTAAACCTATTTTTTGGAAATTTGTTGCCCTGACTTCTCTCCCGACCTTAGAAATGTTGGGAAAGAGTATACTTTACTAATTATCATAAAGTAATGACCTCCAAAATCACAACAATAATGAGCTTCTTGAAAAGCAACCGAACCACAAGAGACCATGACAACATTAAAGCTCATTTTGAAGCTCCAACAACATGCTGAAAGGGAAACTCCATCGACCAGTGCTCAATTCCCACAAAGCAATTTAAGCAAAATAGGTGATGGTAGGGAAGTACTGATTATATAGGAAGCACCAAATGAATTTATTAATGATATTGAAACGAAGAATGCAATCTGAAGAATTTTGAATATGTCAAATTCCAGTATTGGAATTTAAGAAGAGATTCGCGAACTTCTTTGCCACAAGAAAGATAGTGAGAAGTTGGTAACTGATTGCATCATGTTAATTATTATCTTCAACCCTTCCCCTAGGATTATTGTTTCCACAATTTGAAGTACTATTTATTGATTAATTGTATTTCTTCATTAGGATTAAAAACTTTGAATATGAGCCTCAATACTGTCTATATTGTTGAGAGGCTAAACCATGGACGAAACAAGTAAATCCTTGCAAATTCTTGAGAAATTGGACAGTACTTAGGCTTGTACTCAATGTATGGTAACATGATGAAAAAAACCTAAGTACCCACCTCATGGAAGGTAAGGATGATGAAGAATCAAACAACAATGGCCAGGTCGAAAATAAGGATCTATAAGAGGTCAAGAAGCCAACCATTTCCATGTGTTCGAGCTATGCCAAAGTCTAGAGAATACCAACCATATTAGGAGGCTTTCTAAAGAGCCAAGGAATCGGCATGAAGTTTAAATGCTTTATTTAGCAGGAGACATTACTTAGAAAGTAAGTCAAAGATTCTGATTTTGGCCAAAAATCTTGAACCTGAAAAGCTCTGCGATTGCTAGAATGGTTGAATAACTTAATTGGTACTATATATTAGCAGATAAAAAGCTTTTGCTTGGCAATGATGAGATTAGCAAGGCATCAAACATTTATGGACAGCAGTAGAGGATAGGTTTCATTGAAGAAACCAACCACCAATTGATGTCAGGAAGCTAAAGGGAAAAGCAATATCTGCCTCTTACGTCAACGAGACTACCTCCAAGATGAACTCGCAATCCTTTGTATGAAACTCTATATAGCATAGGGTACATGGAGAAACTTGACCTATTTTCAAATTGATGCGAGGTACAGATGGAGGCTGAAAAAAGCAATTTTTCTAATTGTAGAAGTGTCTACAGGAGGACATCCAAAAGGAGTTATTATCTTCTTTTTTTAAAATCAAATTGGATAGCCCATTCTACTAACAATCTCAATGCAATGCAACACTTAAGCTGCATGTCAACCCAAATAGAAGACAAATAGAAAAGTAGAACAATAATCAAAAAGGAGAAGTAGGAAGAAAATACCAGCGAAAGGGTCGTCATCAGGCAAAGCAGGTAAGATATCCAAGTAAGAACTTATGGAGTGAGATTGAGACTGAGCTTCTGTAATTAGGTGACGGAAGTCGGAGCCTTTACTCTTTGGGAGAACAACGTCAGAGGATTTAGCTTGGAGATGCCCAGATGGGTTCTCAGAATCTGAATCAAAAACATCATGATAGCGATTCCAATTGGATGGCAGAGATGCGTGGGAAGCTGAGGCAGAGGCTGATGAGGGTTTTGAGCTTTGACTGGGATGAGGCTTTCTGGAGTGGTGCAAAGAGTGAGCTCTTTTTGATTTCCTCAATGCTTTTTCGTCCATTGCTTGTTTCGAGCTATACCTGGATGCACTCGTCCTCAACAATTTGCCTTCACCGCAGCGTTAAGCAAAATCTTCCCACTAAAAGGTGCGCTTCCAAGTTTTTCTCCTCTCTTCTTTCTTTTCTCGAGCGTAAACAAGATCGATTGATGTAGTTCTTGTCCAGTAAGTACTAGATCAGATAAATAATAAGCTCTAAATAAATAATTGCTATTCAAATAGGTATTTTCTGAATATTTTATTTTATTTTATTATTAATTATATATATTATATTTAATAAGTTTAAAATGATAAATCTTCTTTTTTTGATTAAATTGTATTTATCGTGCAATCATATCTTATTAATCATTTTCTTTTTATTTATAATAAATAATAAATTATTAATTTGATTAATTTTTACTATAGACAAAAAAACATAAAATTATTATTATAACAATATTTAATATGCAATGTTCATTATTTTATTAACATGTTTTGTTAATAAATAAAAATATAAATTAGATTAATATGATAATAAAGTTAGACCTTTCATTTAATTTTTATTTAATATGTAATAATATTAATTTTATGTTTGTAATGAATTGTTTCTGTATCCTGCATCATTCTTATATTGTCTCGTTTACATATGGGTCCACCAGAAACAGTCTTTCTATTATGTAGAGGTAAGGTTGCGTACTATCAATCCTCCCTAGACCCCGCTTCATTGCGAGATTTTGGACTGGGTGATGATGATAATGATGATGATGTAATAATACTAATAAGTAGCATGGTTAGTTGCTCAAGTCTTACTTATAATTTGATCAATTTTTATTTTTAATAAATAAGATTATCAAAGTTAGTATTATTTCATTACTTTATCATGCTTACACATAATTATCTTATGTTAAATAGCATAAAATATCTAATATCTAATATTAACAAAAATAATTAATAAATATAAATGTATCATATTTTATTCATATTTATTATTTATTATTTTTAATTGACAATAAATTATGTATTTCATTTAATTTTTATTTATTTTCTAACAATACTAATAAGTAAGATGATCAATTTTATATTTTATTTAAAATTCATATTTCTAAAATATATAAAAATTGAAGGATTTATTTTTACTATTACTTCTTTTTTATTAACTTGTCTTGTCATATAAACCTGTTATACATTAAAAAAAAGTTATTGGTGTATTGTACTTAGTGCCATATTGATTAAATTTTCATGTCTTATTTGTTTGTAAGAACTCAATATCATTGTTAATTAATTTTGTGTCATAATGCATTAATTAAAGTTGATCATACATTACTTTAAGATAGGGGGAGCTTACTTAATGTCATATATTTTTCACAAGAGCTCCAAATGTTTTGTTATCTTAAAAATATATGAGATTCTTAAATCAGGTAACAACATAAGTTATAGTTTTGATGATAACAAAATATATAACTATTGATTGAATTTATTTTTGATGATATTAGTAGTTTTATTACAATGAAATTAAGCAATATGTGAAAGATATAATTCAATAAAAGACCAAATAAGTGAGGAGTTAGTTGAATAAATAGATCAATCAAAGGATGGAAAAAGAGCAAAGTAGAGCATGTATGCAACTTAAACGAGTTTTAAGAAAATTCAAGTGAAAAACTAATAAGGAGAAATCAAATATTTCAAGATTTAATAAATAAGTGTAATTTAATAAGTGCTAAATAGACTATATATATAGTATATTTTTAAGTGTATTATGCTCGTATTTTAATTTTTTAGGATTTGACAATTAAAATAATTTATATTTTGATTCAGATCATGTTTTAGTCCCTCAATAGAGAAGGAATAAATTTGCGATGATTTGAGTCAAGTTGGAGCATTGGCATGATTTTAGGCTAAGGACTCAGAGCAAGGCATTAACACGATACTCTATTTTGTGTTGTAATTTGGTGCATTTTATTTTTAGGAGAGTTTGTTATATAACCAAACATGACACTATTAGGGATTCATATTATTACTATGTTTAACATTAGGTCATTTTGTTTCCTCGAGTGTTTGTTAATATGGTACTAGTCGGGTTGTCAAAGCCCGCAAAATAATTCTGATTCTTCAAAATTTTGTAGTAGTCATGGAACTAGGTCGAATCCCTAGAGAACTAAACACTAGCTTCTTAATTTCAATTTAAAAAATTAAATAGGGTTTGATTAAATAATTGATTAATTGTAACATTGATCATTGGTTTAAAGAGAATATTTTCAGAAATCAAGCATTTAGTCCGAAACATATTAGGATAGTCCTAATAAGTCTCATATTTTCCTAATTAATTGATTCAAACTTAGCATCCAAACTAAAACTTATCATCCATTGACTTGGTGTGATAACATTCCATATCAAATAAATAATAGCAATAAGCTCCGTGAAAAAAACTAAACCATAAGTTAAATAATTGAGGTAGTTGCAACTATTCAATTTAGTTTTCTTATTTATCATAAATTAAATATAGAAATTCATAAATAACATATTTGCTACTTGTACTAATCCTTCGTGACAATTACAAATCACTGAATTCATAGATAGTAATAGAATAATCAATATTAAATTAAATTGTCAGATTAATCAAATATTAATTATTCATGAAATATGAGAACTCAAAACAAGAAATATTTGAATTAAAATGTGAATAAAAAGTTTAGAACACAAAACCTCACAAGGTTACAATTAAAGGATTAAATCTCCTTGAATTAGAATAACTAAGTTTAGCCATAAATGGCTTTTTCTCTAATAACAAAAATAGAAAAAAAAATAAGAATTGCAAAAGAGGTAAAAAAGAGAGAACCTCTTTTGTTGCGAGGAACCTCCCTTTTATAGGATTTGCTAATCTAATCCTAATCTAAGTCTAACTTGTAAAGACGTCTATATGATAAATGTAAATTGCATCGTATTTTAGGGCATAGTTTGATATGCGTTTAGCTGTAAATTCAATCATTTAGTATGTATTTAGGTTAGAAGTGTGTTAGTTTGTTAATTATTTATATTTTAAGTGTTTTATGGGTTAGTATAAGTCTTTGAGCTTAAATATTATGTTTTTAAGGTACGTTGATGTGTTTGCTAATGTTTCAGGATCAACATCGAAGAACGGAAGAGTTTCGGATACATTCGGGCCGAAGCAACGGCTCACAATTGTGGCATGTCAAACCACGGTCGTGACAAAAGCACCAGATTTAGCCTACGATCGTGACAAAAGCCTAACGAATGGCCCACAATCGTGGCCTACATCAGACAGATGCGCAAACACTCACGAACGTCAACTTTTAAGGGATTTTTTGTACCTTTTGGACCCCGGAAAAATCCTAAGGTTACCTAAAACACAAGAGGATATAAAAAGAACAAAAAGAGGTAGAGAAATGAGCTTTTTGCATCAGATACCTTGAGAAACCCTAGAGAGAAGTCATCGACAGATAGAGGAAGAGAAGAAGGAATTGGATTGGATTGAATTTTTTTCCTATATATTGTATTTCCTATTTTTTCAGTTTTATTATTATATAGAATTGGATTGAACAGTTGATGATATGATCTAGAATGTTGAGGATGTTCTAAACTCACCTTCATAATTTTATTCTTTAATTGATGATAATATGATTATTTATGTGTTTATTGGATGTTATTGTGGTTTGATTAGGCTATTGCATAATTTGATAATAAACTGAGAGGGTGAATCAAATAACGAGGGTTAGGTGATTTAATAGAAACCAGAATTAAATCAGATCGATAATTTGTGCAGAGAGAGATCTTATATAGGTTTATGATAGTTTAGTAGAGAACTTCAGAACTAAGTAGGGTTTTAAATAGATTGTGATTTGAGAGATTGTAACCTCCATAATCTGATTAGGGTTTAAGATTTAAGGTTAATTAATATAACTCGAGAGAGAGTAATCAACTCTAGGATAGTGTAGAACTAAAATCCAATAATTTATAATCAGTTAGGTTAGCATTAAGAATAGGTAAAATTCCCTTTCTCTCAATTGGTAATTCCTTCGGTTGATTCTTGGGTGTTTTGCAAATTGCTTAATAATTAGTATTTTTGTGTTTGATTCTTAATTTGATTGATGGAATTAAATTCTTGTATTAGTTTCATTGCATCTTGAATTTCTATTATTTATTTCTGACCTTAGATTTTAGGATTAGATTAGTTTCCTCCTCGTGGGATTGACACCTTTAGTACTATGCTAACAAACTGTCTGCTTGCAGATTATTGAGGGTTAATAATTAAAACTATCACACAACCAAACCCCAATCACTATCTAAAATGAATTAAAATTTCTACATGGTAAGGATAAGGCAAAGTCTTCCAGTCAAACTCTAACTCTTTACGTGATCAATTTTATTCACTGCAACAATCTTTCCATTTCATCTAAAATTTTATAATTTTCGCCAATAATGTCCAATTTGATGCAATCTCTACTCTTCATGTCCTAAAACAAAACAAACATTAATTTTAACATTTAAGTGAAAAATTGAATTTAAAACAAAAGAGATCATATCAAATAATACGTCAAGATGAGATCTTATCAAATTCCCTCGCACCGGACTCATGCTCATCCTCAAGCATTCAATATATTAATAATCTTCATAACAACCTCTCATCTCCTGTCATGTTATTCAGAAATATTCGAAAGCTAATGTAACACCCACATAGCTCCTGGAAGGATATGCGGATGTTACCTAAGACAAGACTTAAACATATCAAAACAATACAAAACATTGCCATAAATTCAAACAACAATCATTACGTTTCCATACATATTCGACTTTAAACAAAATTTAACCAGCACACTAAATTTATCTGAATACATGCTTCAATTACAACACCATCCTGAATTAAAGTTATTACATTACAAACCCTTAAACAAAACAATACATATCTTAAGTTCAAATACACTATGTATTACTATATTTACAAACTTTTAAAAAAAATACATCATGTCTCATATTATTACATATAACTCAAACATACATTCCCAAAACAAAACACATTCTTCATTGGCCATTGCAGTTGTTATTGTCCTAGTCTTCAAATCCTTCTATCTAAACCTACACAGGGCAAAACCACTGTGCTAAGCATAAAGCTTAGTGGGGGAATAAACTAAACAGAATATAAGCTGACAGTTGTTTCCAACATACACATATTCAAAATCACATCAGATTATAAATAGTGTTTACTTATCAATTTTCAAACCGAACCAAAATATCATGAATCTCAGAACAAAATATAACATATCATAGTAGGTTACACAATTGCTTCAGAGCAAAACTCACCAACTTCAAAGCTGAATATTATAATATCAGAACAAAACTTGTCTGTAACAACACATAATTTGCTTATTTTAGAACAGAGCTTAGATGTTTCAGATCAAATCTTATTTATATCAGAACTGAGCATATAACATAATACAAAATAAGTTAGTTTGTTAATCCTTTATATAGAAGTGGGTAACGAGACTAATACAGGAAATACCTTAATCGGTATCACAAAATAGGAGAGACTTATGTCTCAATAACAGAAGACACAGAAGTGTCAGTAACAGGAGACACTGACATGTCATAGAAGCAGCTGCAAACCCTTCTAGGCATGCGTATTTACCTACTTCTAGGACTTAACAGTTTTAAAACAAAATAGGTTCATTTCAGAATTCTCATGTGAGGAACATATTACAACATATACCACTTTATTCCATTTTGTTCAACTTAACATATTCATTGATTTCCAAACAAACTAACATGCCATACAATTACAAGTATGTGCATTAATGCATCAATAGAGGTATTGAGTCATCACAAATTATGTGTATTCACACAAATAGAAAGCACTTCCTATATAATCCCAAATATCAAACTCCTCAGACACTTAATGGTCCGAAAATTAACACAATATCATCGCAGAAATTCTCATTTCACAAACATCCATATCCAATTCATAATACATAAGCCTTTGGAACTGATTCATTCATGAACACACTAAGCAATTCAATATTGTATTCATCATTATTAAACCATACATTCTTAATATTATCATCTCAATTACATTGAATACTAATTTAAGTTCATAACAAACCTTAAACAAGTCCATTTAAAAAATTAACTTAACCTTATATAGTTCATTTATTGCACAAAATCCCATTTTTTTCACCTTCCTAATCAATTCCCTCAATTGTGGGATAAGTGAACAGAAACCTCCAAATTACAACCACAACTCAATTCAAGCCAAATTGCAAAACCCTTAGTGACAGAAATGAAATTCGATTCCTTCATGAATTGTAGATATATGTATCTAGTTTAACCTGAATTTAAAATCATCTCATTTGGATACCTACAGGTTAAGATATGGCTAAAATGTCGATAACTATTCAGTGGAACCACTCCTTCTAACAAGTATCCAGCATGTATCAAGTTTCTAACCTCAATTCTTTATTAATTCAGTGCACATTTTATCCACTTCAAACATCAAAAAATATATGGTCTAACATGATACTACGTTTAGTATTCCCTTACCTTTTTAATTTCAAAGAACAACTCCAAAAATCCAACTATATTAGCCCTTTCAAGCAACCAAACCCAACTTCAAGATCAAGGTGGAACTAAGATGATCTTCACACCATAGAGGCACTAATATAAAGGATAACATGAAGTAGTTCCCTTAATGAATAGTTTGCCAAAGGACTTCGTGTGATAACATGTAAGATCGATGCAGAAATTGAGAACATGGGTAAGGATGATTTCGGCGGAGAGATTAAAAACAAAGTGAGGGCTGCAGAAACTTCCTTATAAGAACGAAACACCTAAGCTACTAGGTGTCTCATTTATGCATTGACACATGTCTCCAATGCATGACTCCCATTTTCCCTCCATTTATGCTGCCAGTTGCAACACTTCCATCAGGCCACTTGTCAACTTATTAATAATGTCATTTGTCACATTCTTGCCAAGCCATTTGTCACATAATGGATGATGCCAAATGTCAATGCATTAGCTATGCCAAATATCACTAACTCATAGGCTTAATCATTCTAATTTTCATGTACCAACTTAACTTGTCTCTTGACCATTTTTCCTAATCTAAATGTACATTTAAATACCTCAATTCTTTAATGGCTTCAATTAATTCCAATTCACTAACCATGGTCCATCAATACCAAAATTCAAGTCACATGCCTTTCACTTTCAAATCATAGCACAATTTTAACTCATATCATACATGTACTTTCATAAATATGTAACATTTCATCTAGGGTATATTTTGGGGCCTTACAGCTAATTCACATTTAAGGGTTAAGATAAAATAACGATCTAGAGAACAAACACTCATAGGACACATTGTTAAAACATAACATCTTATCAATTCCATCAAAATCAAATGAATAAGACTTGACACCCTCTCAAGGATTTCACTCTATACACTAAAAGTGTTTAGGATTCATTAAGTTCGTAAATCAAAATATAGAAAGTTATTTCCATAAGCTTACTCAAGAATCATATCTCCACCACTAAACAAAATGAACCTATAAATTCTTCATTCTAATTTTTAATTCAAAATTTTAACCATTTAAACAATTAAGGGTTGTAAAATTTATTAAATATGTTATAACACATATGTAAAAATTAAATACTAACATAAGCGTTTATATAATCATTCAATTTTCTATGCATCTTAATGATTGATATATAAAAATTAAAATGGTATTAAAATCTATATAAATCAGAAAACAAGATTTTTTATTTTGAATCTCCATTCATTATTTTCTTTTGTAATGTTTGCTCATAGAGATCTTATTGTTTATTCCCAAATTACATGACAAAACAATTTCTTATTAGTAAGAGGATGACAGAAATCCTAAATGATTGGTAAACTAGTTGGAGATGTCCAAAAAGAACACAGGGTTTGAAATTTGTTTCACTAAATTTAAATTATAAAAAATCACACCAATATTCAGTAAATGATTGTTGTAAAGCTACCATGCCACATCAGTTAAGTTAATGGCCTAATTATAAAAAACTAATAGAAAATTAATAGAATTAAGTCTTAGGAACTAAATAATACTATTTTATAAATATTAAAATACAAAATAGTATCATAAGTAGTAAAAAGAATTAATTCATATTTGTTGTGAAATATTGTAAGTTGATTAACACTTTTATCCTAATATCATGACTATTTAATTTTATTTCATTGCTATTTGATCCATGTCATGAATAAAATTTAAGTACATCAATAGAGCATAAATTTGTATACAAATTAGTTCTTGAGAACTAGTTTTCATCTTCTACGTAAACTTGAACATGCCTATTTCTTAGTAAAAGATAATAGTAATTTTGTGGTATTCTTACTTTTTTAAGGTAAGAATTGCATTAACTATGCATAAACTACACCAAATACAAACTCAGGATATTTAAGGAAAAGTTAAAGCTGAAGTTACAACATTAGTAGTAAGAATTTCAAACATATTTTCAAATAGAGCTTTGAGCTGACCTATTTATCTCACTGTCTCCTACATAAGTTGGATGAATTCTAGGTGGATACAACAAGTTTTCAGTTACAAAGACCCTTTCATAATACTTATGAGAAAGGGCAATCAAAGAATAACTGCTCTAGTTTCTCTCTCTCCATATATCGTGAATTACCATGATTAAGCCAATTGTGAAGATGTTCTAACAGGCGCGTTGTAACGCTAGTTAAAATAAAATAACTAGACCTACTATTATAGCAGTGGTAAGTCTAGGTCAATCCCATAGAGAGCGTATGTAAAGTTATTGAAATAAAATTAATCGGTGTTTAGGTTTAGGGGTTTTTGAAATAAGAAAATAAAATGAAACTAGACTAATAAAAACAACTTAACGAAAACATGCAAAAAATGATAAAAATGATGAATTCGGTAGGGACTTGGTTCTTTGGTTCAATCTTAGCCTACACCCTAATTAAGCATATTTCATTGATTTGTTGTTCTCAAACCTCTCCTAGCAATTATTAATCGAGAGTTAATAATTAACCTAAGTTTTTTCTTAGGTTTTGTTTAATTAAGATATGATCATTAATTAAACCTAATCACCGAATAACCTAGGATATGATCTCTAGATTTAATTAGGCAGTAGCATTACGAATTGGGAAAACTGATTAATCAAGGTAACAACCACATAAGATGCGTCATTTAACCTAGGTCATGTTATCCCTAATGATTACAAATCATTAGTCGTTACACATGAATTTCAACATAACAATTACAGATTACATTGAAATTCTAGCAATAGGTTTGCAATTAAAAGATTCAATGAACGCATTAAAATCATCTTTTCATAATACCCAATAGGTTCATACACAAATAATTGAACAATAATGAAAATTTGATTATCCATATACAAAACCCAAATCAATTAACCTACGATAACATAATCAATTTCTAATGAGAGAAAGAAACAACAAAAATAGTGAAATACACTTAACCCGAGTCACTGGCATTGATGTCACCTTCGAACCGGTATCAAGATGTCTAGCCTTTCATAGGTCTCTCCCACAAAAATGCTTCAGCCCACAGTGAATAACCTTACCAAAGCCCTCTCACCGCACCTCCAAGCTCTCTTCTATCGGAAGCTTCTCTCTATTTCAGGGTACTCTCTTCTGTTCTCACTATTCACTAATGTGACAAATAAATATGTTGGTCTAAGCTATCGTACACGTTTGATTATAACCTACGGCCTCCTTATTTGAACGCAAACATTGCCTGCATTAAATGCAGGTGTTGTCTATATTTAGCACAGTTGTTTGCGTGAAACACAGACCACGTCTGTGTTCATGCACAACATTTGCATGAAACGCATATGTGAGACGTCTGCGTTTTGGTCTTCTTAGCTCTCCTCTTTACGCTCCCGTTTTATGCTTGTTGCTGTTGCCCTTTTGGTGATTTATCCCAGCAGCTACCATTTTCTTCTAACCTTGGTGCCTTATGCATTATCCATTAATTAAATTAATACCTTGCACGGCCATTCAAAATCCATGTACCCCACATTCTTCTTCTTTGTGTTTACATCTTTCTTATCTTTTAATTTTCTTCTTCTTACTCCATGAAGACAAGTAAAAATTAATCTTCAGAAAATGGCCAAGATTTAGAGCTTTCAACTCACTTTAACTTTTTTGCTTCCGAATTGTGCTTAAAATCACATATGAGTCAAAATGAGTATCTTAAGCAATTTAATGTCAATAATCGCTAAATGTTATGGAATAATTAAGCACATATAATGTTCCTAACATCCTTATTTTTCATTTTGATTTTCGAAGCCCACTATGTTGTTCTTAGCCATTCCATGTGACGATAGTGTAGTCCAAATATCCCTAATAGACCCTTTCATAATATTTATTAGAAAGGGCAACCCAAGAATAAGTTTTTATGGCTCTCTTGATTGTATCCACATAGTACAAAGTCCCAAAAATCAATAGTAAATTTGATCACGTCTCTATATTGAGTCTTTATAAGGTTGCTAGCTTAAGTAACTATGGGTAAGAGGGAGCGCAAAGTAGGAGTTCCACACCAAATTACTTATTGATATTATTTTATATCAATAGTAAAATTTAGTGTAAGTGTTTGGCGTAACTGTAGCTAGCAAAGGGAAGTATAAGTTGATCCCACAAAGATTGTAATTACTAGTAGTTACCCTTTTTTCTATTATCTAACCTATTAATCATATTTTAGAATTTAATTAAAAATCAAATTAGCAAATAAACTAAGATTAAACAATGCCGAGCACTAGAAAAGTCTATATTAAATAATAATGGCTAGGCAATGAATCCCTCTAAAAATCCTGTAATTATTAACCTTTATCATGCAATTATATGATTGATTATGAGACTACAGAAATTCCTATCTAATGTTAATATTTTTTATTATGATTATTAATAAATAATCCATCAATTGATTAATAGAACTCTGTCTAGTAAAAACCCTTAGTATTACATTATTAATTCATAAATTTCACTATTAGGTTTGACCTTAATCTAGAGCATTTGCGTTAGCCTATCTCTTGGTTTACATGCAACTCCTTCCAATTATATTAGATATATTCATACAAGAGATTTCTCAATCTCAACCATATGAAATCAAATCATGCACTAATATTTTAGATATATTAGAATATTAATGTATTATTTGTTGTATTTGTATGCTTTAGTAACAAATCGAGAGAGTGAACTGATAGCAAAACGATTAGATTGGGTAATAAGAGTTAAACATTCTAATATATCACGCAAATGATGAAATCAGGAATTTACATGAAGAGAAATCTTATGTGAGGACCCGATAGTCCATTAGAGGGCTTAAGATCTTATTGGATTTGTGGTTTTTTGTTAATTGAGATATTGTAAATTCCATAATTCAATTAGGGATTATGATTTAGGGTTTAATGATTATAACTCGAGAGAGAATAATCCACCCTTTGAAAGTCTAGGACCAATACCGTATTAACTCAAAAGTAATCATGTTAGTATTTGATGATAGGATAAATCCCTTTTCTCATAATCAGCTAATCTTCCATATGTGTGTTCCATTGTAAATTTGGTGGTGCTCAATTTGGTTCTTTATGTGTTAATTTTACATTTTAATTCCAATCAATCTTCTTCACGTGTTTACTTTTTTGTGCAATTTTTATTTTCATTTTAATAATTCTTTAGGCCTTAGATAACTTCGAATTAGATTAGTTCGACAACTCCCTGAGGGATTGATACCTCACATACTACACCCATGACCTGTGCACTTGTAGTATATTGAGGATTTTAATAAATTAAAACTTGCCTCGACAATGGCAATAAAAGATCATTAGCAAAAGATAGTTGGTGTATTTGTAATTTGTTAGACCTACAATGAAACTTGAATGAAGGGTCTTTGGCAATGTTTAGTGAGATAATTCTGCTTAGGATCTCCATTTTGATTGTAAATAGGAAAGGATACAAAGGGTCTCTTTACCTTAGTCCCCCAACTACTTTGAAACACTTTGAAGGCTCACCATTCACTATCACTGCATAAGAAACTGAAGATAAGCAAACATTTTTTCAAGAAACAAACTAATTAGGATAACCCATAACTAGTATAGTGCTTAAAATAAAGTCCCATTTGATAGAGTCAAAGGCCTTAGTAAAGTTATGTTTTAATGAAAACATAACTTTTAACTGATCTATTGGTGAAGTATCCCTTAAAGAGTTCCTATGTAAGGAGTGTGTTATCCCTAATATTTCTATCTCTTATATAGGTAACTTGACCAGGATTGATTAGTTTAGGCAGTGTAGACTTTCATTTATTTGCAATAAACTTGAAGATTAACATATATTACATTAGAAAAAGGTATAAACTTAATCTTATTGAGAGTAGAAAGATTAGGGATCTCAGGCACAAGAAAATATATATTTTAGTAAGCTTAGTTCATAATTAACCAAAATTAAAGAATTGTAAGGTAGCCCTGGTGACCATACCTCCAGTTTTGTTCCAAGTGGCTTGAAAGAACCTAGCATCAAAGCCATTAGGTCTAGGAGCTTTACTATGACGAAAGGAAGTCAAGACATCTTTAATTTTCTTTAGTGTAATTGCCCTTAATAGTGACTCATTGTGGTGAGGGGGAATTGAGCCTTTGAGAGAAGAGATGAGATCCCATGGAAGATCCCTAACTTCATTGCATTTTCCCATGATGTCTTAAAAGTGCATAAGAGCCAATTCCTTAAGTTGAAGCTAATCCGTAACTTACATTCCACTGAATCACTTACGGATAGAATCCTACTCTTGTTTCTCCTTCCCTAAATAACATTATGGAAAAATTTAGAGGTTTTTATCACCCTCCTTCTACCATAATATCCTAACCTTTTGTCTCAGTTATGAGTTATAAATCTCCATGGCATTGTAGTATGTCTTTAGTTCAACAATTTCCTTATCTTTTAGGCTAAGATTGTTGGCCCCCTAATTTTTTTTATTGATTAAGCATGATTTAAATTTATTATGAGGTTTGATAGATTAATTTTGGAGTTAATTGTTATGT
>JANKOE010000009.1:6150449-6166388 GCA_026284465.1 Erythroxylum citrifolium | reverse complement strand
GAAGAATGAAGGTAAGATCATTTTGAAACTTTTGGGTTTTTGAAAGGATTTTAGTTCATGGAGTTTAGAAAATGTTTAGGTTTAAGTATTTTGGAACCAATTTTAGTGTTTGTGCTTTGAGGGATTTTCAATTGAAAACCCTATTAAGTGGGATTTTATTATTGTATAAAGGGATCAAGAGAGACAAGAGGAACAAGAGAAGAAGCATTTTAAGCAAGTCAAGTCTTTAAGCAAGGAAATCAAGGTGGGTATATGTTTATGATAAAATCTATAAGCCACTATTGTTTTCTTTAAATTAAAGAAATTTTTTTATTTCATTTGCATCATAAGTGCTGCATTATTATTCATGAATAAGTTGTGAAATTTGCTATATATTTGTTACATGATTTAAGTGATGATTTTCAAAAAGGAAAAGACCATGAAAGTGATATTTTTGAAAAAGGTGCATGGTTCTAAAAGCATGTTTTCAAGAATGATTTTCAAAATATACGTCAAGTATATGATAGCAAGTTTTCAAGAAAAGTGCCATTTTGGGCAACAAGTCTACAAGAATTTGAAATCTATGTGTTATGTGGGTTTACGGTAGTCCCTCAAGAACTGTCACATGCACGTTGACCCAAGAATAGGCTTCTCCCGCTTGCCCGTTAGTGGCATGGAGCTCCTCTAAGGACTCCCACAAGAATTCACGACTACACAGGACCATTTCATTAGAAATGTGTAGTGCGTCATGCTTTGGACTTACCCAAACCAATTGATGTGCTTATATGAATTATGACAAGTTGATATGAGTGATGCATTCATGATTTGTATACACATGAATTTCTACATTGAATATAAGTTATAAAGGTTTTGACTGAAAGCCTAAGGAACATGTGATTATAAACTCTTAGAAAGTTTTCTAAGACAAGTAAAATGTTTTCAAGGTTTTTGTTTACCTTATTATTATAAACTGTTATCCACGAGCTTCCAAGCCCACCCCTTCCTGTCCCCACCTTCAGGTAATGAGCAAGAGATGGAGTGGAACAGAGAGTCAAGGCAGGCTTTAGCCACATTTTAGAAATTTTTTAGTTCTTGTAACTTTTGAAATTTTGAGATTTCGGATTATCTTGTATTTAAAGTTTTCAAACTCTGTCACTTAAGTAATGAAATGATAGATTGAAGTTTCGATTGTGTATGATTATTTTTTTGACTCCTGTGTTTCAAGGGATGAGTTGGTTTTTGATGTTGACTTTTGTGGGCACGCCACCTTTGTGGAATGATGTCTAATAAGGGTTTATGGAAAGAACCCTGCAAGGTAGTATGCATGTTCAAGTTTAGTTTGATGATATTCGCAAGAGTTGGGTTCCGAAATTGGGACCTAACATAACCTATTTGTTATGTCTATGCATCATTCATAACAATTACGAATCATTGAATTTATGGATGGCCATAAAATAATTAACATCAAATTAATTTGTCACATCAATCAATATCAATTATTCATGAAATAGAAGAATATAACGCAAGAAATACTTGAATTAAAATAAAAAATATATAGGCTTAGAAAAAACATCTCATAAGGTTACAATTAGAGTTTTAAATATTCTTGAATCTAGCCCCGTCAAGGCTTTAGTTCCACCACAAAAATAGAAGAAAAATGAAAGATGAAGAGAAAACACAAAGGAAAATAAAAAAGAATTATGGAAAAGGTGTGTGACATGTTTTTCCTTTCCTTTTCCTACCCAAAAACTAACTTCTTTCAATATTCCAATATTATCTTCTAAACAAATCCAAATCTCTACATAATAAGGCTAGGAATGAGTCTACTAATTGAACTAAAACTCTTAGAGTGAATCTAGCTTTAGGTGTGATCTCGCCTTATCTTCTGCTACAATCTATTATCTTTTTCCAAAATTCATGATTTTGAGAAATAGTGCTCCAATTTGATCCAATCCCTACGTATCATCTCCTAAAATAAAAAAATATGAATTTACCTATTTAGGCATCAAAATTAATCCAAACAAAAGAGATAAGTCCAACTAACGTAATCAAATCACACCTTATGATTTCTTGAAGAAAAGTAAATGCTTAAATATGGAGCAATTGATAAGAATTATTTTAATCATATTTTTAGTCTCATATTAATGCATTTTATTTCTTTATTTGAGTATTTTATTCATTTTGCTACTTAAGTTGTTTATGTTTTGTTTCTAGGTCTAATTCAATTAATTGGAGTGAAAGGAACAAATCGAAACAAGTATGGAGCAATTTAGAACTCTTTTGATTGAGTTATGTAATGCATGACAATGTATAGAATCGTATTAAAAAGTTTGGAAATGTGTTGAGTGTTTCCTATAAAACAAGCTTATGTTGTTTGATAATAAGCTTTTTTCGAATAGTAAGAGACCATTTAACAATACATGTCTATGTCTATGCACATGTTAGCTCTGGATAACATTGCAAGTTAATTTAAAGAACACAATCACCAACATATCCGTGTTAGTGCTTATGTATCTCGCTGGGTTCAAAAATCAAATTTAAAAAGATAAGATTGAGTGATAGAAGACATAGTAGGTAAAGGAAACATAATGAGAAACCCTAAAATGACATAAAAGAAGAGGAAAAACCAAGGAAACCCTTTTATAGCAAATTTTCATCAATTTAGAGTGAAGTTTTTAAAAATTTTAAGGATTTTAATCATGTTATCCTTAATTTTCAGCATTTTCTTTAGTTTTGGTGTGTTGTAAATATTATGATGAGCTAAAAACTTTGTAATTGGATTAAATGAACCCTGAGATGGACCTTATAATAACTTTATTTCAATTTAATTGATTATTTAACTTCATTAAGATTCAATTATGTTTCTTACTTATTCTTGAATTAACATTGTCAGTATATTGATTAATGTATGATTAGGAAATTAAGATTGAGAAATCCAATGTATAAATAGATCTAGCATAATTGAAAGAAGTTGCATGAAAAATGAAAAATAGTTTAACATAAATCTTCTGGATTAGGATCAAGCCTTATAGTAAAATTCACAAATTGATTAATGAAATTCTAGGGGGTTTTAATTAGAAAGATTTTTTAATTATTCAACATTAAGATTAGGTTTTAATACTCTTAAGAAAAATGTTAACATAATTGATAAATTTCCATGATTCAATGAACTTGAGAATAAATTGATCAGTAGAATCATCATTGCATGAAACATCCTAAGGGTGATTTAAATTCTAAGTATTGTTTGTTTTATTAGTTGATTTTTCACTCCTTTTCTATTCTAGTTTCTTGATTGTGTTGGCATATCTTTGGTTTATTTTCGTTTATTTTAAATATGAATTATCAACATCAACTAAATTGTGGGCTAGATACTAGAAAAAGAGTCATTACTAGTGCTCTTAATCTTTGTGAGATCGATACTTGGTACTCTAAACCCTACATTATAGAGTGATAGGTGCATTTGCCTTGGATAGTTTATAGATTAACGAAATTAAGTTATATACATCAAATACAAGTCCATTAACCCTTAAATTCTTTCTCCATCAATAATTTAAGATCAAAAGCTTAAATAATCTGAGTTTTTTATTTTTAAAGTATCATCCAATGACTTTTGTTACTATTTGTCATAAGTGAAGTATGCCCTGATTATAACTCTCATGTTGGCATCACTAACACTAAAACTGTTAGCACTCCACTTGACTTCAATAATTATTTTCTGCTATTGTTGGGTATCTTTTTAGTGATAATACACTTATCGCTAATTAGTTGGTAGTCTTTTATATGTCACTATCTCCGTTTTAGTTATTGGATATATTGTTCACATTGTGAGTCAATTTATGTTTGCACCTCATACCATTCACTTATCTACTATTCTTCGCATACTTTGATACATTAGAGAAACTTTATTTCAGGATCTTCATTTTGATCATTATTCTTCACCAGAATTACATGCATACTCTGATGTTGATTGGGCTAAGGACCTTACTTATCGTTGATCCACTACTGGGTATTACTTCTTGTATGGCATCCCACTCCCATCAGACATTTGTGCCCGTATGTCCTTCTGACATTCAAGCACAAGCCCGACGAAAGCGGTGCACCAACTACGTCACTTTAACTTACTCATGGCATCATAAGTTAAAACATAAGAATCACCATGGCTAAAACCCAAATTCTTCATTTCATTTCTTAAACAATATGTACATTGTAGCTTTATAAAAACACACATATACGTACATTATCAAAAAACTAATCAGATTTTACATCTCTATATACAAAACATGCTACATACATGAGGAATTATACAAAAATTTATCTAAATCCCTCAGTCCCAGCTAACCGACGTTTGAGTCATGTCTTCTATCCAAAATTAGTGTTAATTCTCTTCTAAATTGATTAGAAGCTATATCGTCTCTCTCGAACCTGAAAAGTCAATGTACAATTTTTTTGGTCAGGTTTGCGAACTCCGTGAGTTAGCCATCCTCTATGGTTCACTCATATCATATAACACAATAATACATCCAATCACATAGTTCATATCATTTCAAGTATGATGATATAGCATCACAAAACAGCTTGTACACAATTTTCACATTTCTCATTCAACATAATTCAATAATACATTACAATCATTCAATTACATCAAGTGTATATTCAATGCTCATAAGACTCATGTTCATCTATTTCATTGATGTGACTGAGTGCCTTTTTCAGTTCCGTATCCATTGTGGATACCAAGCTTATTAATATTATCCCTTATCCGTTGAGGATACAGGGCTCATTTTACATATTGAGTCAAAGGCTCTTAGAACGTTCTGAGCTTTAAGCTCTTTTTACTGGAGACTCCAGTCATAACTGCCTTTATCTTTTATGCATTTATGTAATGCAATGCACCACGCATATTCAATCATTGTGTTTAATCAATCACATTCACAGTCTTATTCATATTTTTCATCAAACCTTAGTCTGGCATTCAACATTTAAGTTGAGAAATCACATATTCAGTCAAATTCACATTCAATGGGCACTTCCACTATTATTCGTGAATCAAACACCTCAAACATTCAATGTTCGGAATTAGTACATACATATCGCATAATAATTCAATACATAATTGAAATTGAAACAAACAAATAATCATAGTGAGACCATCTAGGTTACTCACAGTTTGCTCCAGATAGCTATTGCCTTGAAGTCCCGGCAACATCTGGATGTTGTCGCTCTAATTGCTCTTCTATATCATGCAACACACATTTACATACATCACAACTTTGCACAATTATGTAAGCACTCATTTATGCACATATATATATATGGATTATGTACAATGCATACTCAATGACAATCTCGGCTACATTTCCTTAATACACGTCTCATAACCAATTAACATCATCTTTAAATCATTTCTTAATACCTAATACACTTTCCTTACTTTAATTGCTCAATTCAGAATCAACTAGGCTCATTCAAGATCACATTCAAGCCTAAATGAATCATATGAAAGTAACTTACCATTTGTTGTTTCAAACATCACACAAAAGAAGAATAACTCACGTTGAGGGCCTTTCCAGTTTTTTTTTCACAGTATAGATTTTTGGATTAATTTTGCATGGCCATTTTGACATATAAAATGAGGTATTTAGGCAATACATTATTCTAAAAAATGTTTCTATATGTCTTAAGTTTCTAACGACACTAAGTTCACACAGTTTGGTTCAGTATTCTGCAAGTTATACTCAAAATACTACAAACTGTTTTCACACCATGACAGTACACAGTACTCAACCTCAAGCCAAGTTTCGAAACCCTTAGAGACATAATTCAAAGTTGGTTCCTCAATAAAAAATATAGCCATTTGTCTCTAGTTTAATCTAAACTCAAGATCATCCCATTTGGATATGTACAGTTCAAGATATGGCTAAAATACAGATGCATGTCTAGTAGAAACATTACAGGCAACATATTCCAGCTATTCTCTTTCAATTTTCCAGATTTTTAACTCCTACATTTTACATCTAACACATCTTATACATAGATCATCTTTTCAACTAAATCTCATCATTCATGAAATCCTATCCTTTTTCCATAATATATCCCATTCATAAGTATCAAACAATTCATTTTCAAAATTCATCATTTCAAGTTGATAACTTCTTCATTTATACCTCAATTTCAGTTCAATATCATCCATAGACAAATCAAAATCCATGCTTGATCATAAACACTAAAATAGAACATATTCTTATACACTTTCATCATTAATTTTCTGCACTTCATTTTTCACCTTCATTTCATTCCTAACCATCACCTTAATTCATCTCATTTCAAGACTTCATAATACTCTTCCTTATTAGCTCTAAACTCATGAATTATCACTCATCTTAACACAAAGTAAGACATAACTCTATCTACCTCTTCATCCACACATCATCATATTTCAAACTTCCTTTTTCATAATCATTCATCCCTTAATCTATCATCATAAATTCTTTTTATTAAGCAACTTATGAACAAATTTAACACACTAAAATTTAGAACATGATCTCTTTATTATTACTCATCATACACTCAAAGAAACAAAACATCAATATTCTCATTCTTCATCCACGATGCACATGTATAGTGACCACTAGTCTCATTATCATTTAATAACAATTAATCACCATATTTGTTTCATATTCATACAACCCATGAGAATTAACATGTTACTTGATTAAGCTCCAAGATTCTTCAAACTCTTCACGATCTCTCTTAACCCTAGCTTTCTTCTCTCACACATGCATCAACATTCAAGGGTAGGGTTGGGCCTTCTTGTGGCAAATGAAGAAGACAACAAAATGATAGCACCAAAGAAGGGTGAGAGCAAGGCTTACATTGATAGGGCAAAAAGAGAGGATCGTAGGTGAAGAAGATCGAAGAAGATGAGAAGAGATATTAACAAGAGGTGAAGTAATTAATAAAGTAAAATACTAATTAAAAAGAAGATAGCCCTTCACTTAGGAGAGTTTCATGGGTTATGGTATGTGGTGACACTTGTCACTTGCCACATGTCACTTTCTTATGGCCTCTCCTTGGTCTTTTATTTAACTATTCCATTTTTCTCCAATTTATACTCCAATTGTCTCCCAATTTTCAATGACATATGTCATTAAATCCCAATGTCATTTATAAAAATTTCCACTACCATTTAACTCTTATTTCTACTGCCATTTATCAATTGTCTTACCACTTGGCATTTTTCCTAGTCTAAAAATAACCAAAACTTTAGAAAATTCCTAAATTTCACCAAAAAAATTTTAGATCAACTATTATTATCACCAAATCAATTTTCAATACATATAATCCACAATTCTCAATATAATCTCATTTATAAATCAATTATACCCAGAAAAATATCAATGAATGCATATACAATCATTTTAATGTGTGCAATAATTAATATTCACATGTGTGTGTATGCTATATTATGCAAGAGCATAAAATGCACTTTCTATATTGGGCCCCAAATTTTTTTTCTTTATTTACGCATGTTTTAAATGATTATGAGGTTTGGATAGGTGAATTTTTGGGAGTTAATTATTATGTCAATGTTAGTAGGATTATTTCATGGGTTAGTTGAATTAAAAGTCGTAAGAATGCATAAAGGGTATGTTTGGTAGTTCACTTAAGTTTTAAAACCGTAAGGCATTAAAGGAAGGGCAAGGTGGACTTTTCTCATTCATTAAGGGTAAAATGGGAAGAGTAAAATGTTGTCTTCCTAAAGAAGAGCAAAAACGTGAGTGAAGGAGAAAAAGACAGAAAAATAAGAAGAGAAGAAGAGAGGTTTCGGTGAAGTAGAGAAAAGAATGGAGTTTTGAGCTAGGTTTCATCTTTTCTAAGTTTTCTATAGAGATTTTGAGGTTGTCCAAGAAGGGAAAAAGGTAGAGGGAGATAAGAGCTTCCATTTGAGCTAATAATGTTTTCATTTGCTGAAGATTCAAGGTAAGTTTGATTTTAATCCTTTGGATTTTTAGAAGGGTTTTGGTTTATGAAGCTTAGGAAAGGTATGTGTTTAAGTATTCTAGGATCAATTTTAGTGACTGTACTTTGTGGGTTTTCAATTTTGCAACCCTATTGAAGTTGAGATTTTTGCCTATGAAAAGGAAATCAAGAAAAACAAGAGGAGCAAGAGGAGAGGCACATTTGAGTAAGTTATAAGCAAGGAATTTAAGGTGGGTTACATTTTTATAATTAAGTAATAAGCCATTAATGTTTCTTTCAAGAAATGGAAATAAATGATTTTCAACTACTTTATTCATGTGCATTTATTGCTTTTTAAATGCTTTAAGAATGTGCTACATGTTTGTATATGAATTGTGTTATTGGTTTATGAAATGAATGATGGAAATGATTTTGAAAAAATATTGGTTTTTGAAACGATATTATGGTTATAAAATCAAGTTTCGGAAATGTGCCATTTTAGGCAATATGTTTACAAGATGTGAAATGCATGATTATGGGTTTGTAACATGCCTTCTAATTCATCAGGTACCAGCGTAAAGTGATTAACATTACTGCCCACTTCCAATACTACTTTTCCTTTAATAAAAGGAGTTACTTCTAAGTGAGTACTATTTTGTCCTTCTTTTCCAGCATCCATCATTGTATCCATTACATTTGGATGTAAGTTCTTCTCTGATAATGCCTTCCTCCATGTTTTATTCCAAATGTGGCATTACCACCCCACTAACATTTTCCTCGTATGTGTTCTGAGTCTCAATGTTCTCTTCCCTAGCCATTGAAGTAACTTGCATCTTAGGTTTCCAGACCTTTTGTCAAACCTTTTCTCACTGGCTTCTAGGGCTAAGAAACTTTAATTGCATCCCTCATAAGCTCTCTTATATCATTTAACTTCATAATTTGCACAGATTCAAGAAGGTCTCTCTCTAAACTTACTTCAATGCATACCTTCGCAAAGTCAATCCTTTTCAGGTTGCTTGTGTTATCATCAAGGGCCAATGGATGTCCTAAAGAGCTAGCCAAGTAACTTAAGCCTTTCAAGGACTAATATCTAATAAGATCGGATGGAAGTTCACCCATATTGAAACCATTTGCATCTCAAATTTATCCAATGTCTTAGTAGTAAATCTAAAGATGAATAGCTTATCATCACTTATCAAGTAGTTCTCCAGTCCTAGCTTCCTCTAATGAACATTAACCAAGAGATTTACTAATGGAAATGAAAACCATTTATTACAGAAGTACCTTACTGAAGCTACATTCCACTTCTTGACAATAAGTTGTAAGACCTCCGGAAAGAATAAAGGTTGTCACTCTATGGTTTTATTACTTTTAAGGCCAAAAGAGTAATTTAGTCTCAACGTTTACACTAAAATCTGAGTTGAACCTTAACATTTTTTAGTGTTCAAAATGAACCATAACATTTAGAAAGCGTTCAAAATAAATCATAACATTTAGAAAATGTTCAAAATAGCTAATAACTAGATGAAATAACTGACGAAATTAGGCTTCCATTAGTTAAATATTGATGTGAAATTTTTTTTAGTGACATGAATTTTTTTAAAAATATATTAATAAAATGGGACTCACACATAGATGATTGACTTTTCTTATTTTGAAGGCATTAAAACGTTATAATCCAATTTAGATTTTGTGTAAGCGGTGAGGTTAAATTGCTCTTTTGGCCTTACTTTTAAGAAGTCTTCTTGATATATTTTAAATTATTTAATTACCGAGGTTGATAGTTTTTAATGAAATTATTTCAGTATAAATCATTATTATAACGAATTCGTAGTACTCAATCACATTATATTTTAATTTAATAATTTAAAATAATTTAAAATTATAAAATTATAATACATAGGTTAATAATTTAAAATAATTAAAATATATTTTAAAGATTAATAAAATACAAGAAAAGTCGAGGTCTTGTGCTTTTCTCCCCTTAAAATGCCGGCCAGCGAAGGAGTACAACAGATGGGCGGTGGATGAATTGGGAGTGATTGTCGCATAAACCCTTCTTTACTTTTGGTTGTAATAAGGTACAATCACAAATGAAGTTTACAGACTCGCCGGTCATAGATCTTCACATTAGGGACAAGGTCATCTCTTTCCGACAAGACAATGGTTCCATGCATGTTGGCACCTCTGTCTGGCCTTGCTCTCTTGTCCTCGCCAAGTTCGCCGACCGCTGGACCCCACCCAACCCCACCCCCAACCCCACCTCCAATCCCTAGTCCTCTCTCCTCGATTTTAACTCCAGTAACCGCCGCGCCGTTGAGCTCGGTACCGGATGCGGAGTAGCCGGCATGTCCTTTTACGCTCTTGGCCTGACCGACATCGTACTGACCGACATCGCCCCTGTCATGCCTGCTCTGAAGCACAACCTCAAAAGGAACAAACAAACCCTAGGAAAGATGCTCAAGAATTCCATTCTTTACTGGAATAACAGCGATCAGATAAAGGCGCTGAACCCGCCTTTCGATATCGTCATTGCAACTGATGTTGTTTACATAGAAGAGTCTGTGGGGCAGCTTGTGGGAGCATTGGACGCGCTTCTGGCGGACGACGGCGTCGTTTTGTTTGGCTATCAATTGCGGTCGCCAGAGGCCCATAAGCTGTTCTGGGAAATGATTGGAGAGATTTTTGAGATCGAAAAAGTTCCTCATGAGGATTTGCATCCCGATTATGCCTACGAGGAGACCGACGTCTATATCTTTCGTAAGAAGAAGAAAAAGGAATAAGTAATAACTACGTTTTTTAAAACAGAAATAGATAATTATAATCTCGATTATGCCGGAATTTGATTAGCTTAGTATCTGTTAGTGTATACATTATCTGAGATTGGAAATTTACTTACGCGGAGGTATAAGTCTGCACTTGATTCTTGCATACATTAGTATCTGTTAGATTCTTGCAAATCTATATAAACTGAGTACATGGGCATCAAAATTTGAAACTTAAGTTTCTCCTTTCCAAATTAAGATTGTTTGAGGCATGGTTTTAATCTATTTATGATGTCTCAAAGGCAAAAAAGTGTATGGCTTTGGGAGAGCAATATCAGCAAAAGTAAAGGTTGCATGTTCTTACACCTATCATATATCATCTACTGTCAATACATTAAACAGTTTCATGTTCTTCCACTACTGTACTGCTTCTGCTACTACATGAAGCAAGTTTCTGCATTCATCTCTTCTTGTTACTGATACCGTTACGGTCTCCCCTGTACCGCATGTTCTTCGTAGTATTTGTCCATTGTGCAGATAAAGAGAAATAAAAATGTAAACTTGCCTCTAGAATGTGTTATTTGTTCCGTGCTAGCCAGGCTTATCTACATGTTTTCTTTCTTTTTTGTTTTTTTGAAAAAAGGAAATAATTTCATTAATAAACAATGGAATTACTTCCCAAAATGAACTTAAGGGGAGTACCCTTCAACATGAGAGAAAAGCTCAGTAAATATGCCTAACAATAGTCGATGATTATACTGCAGATACAAATGTTAAATATTCAAAGAGGATAGCAGGTTGGAGCTGCAATTTGGTGTTAGATTCTTCAGAATTATAAGCTCCCTTGTTCCATTGATGATTTCAGTAATAAGTGATTCAATTGGTTTGAACTTAGACTCGAATCTTCTTGAATTTCTTTCTTTTCAAATAATCTACAGACACATTTCCATAGTTGTTATGTAAATCTAGTTGGCTGAATTAGGAAGAGAACTTTGTGTTGAAAACTAGTGAATGACACTAGAGAAGGTGCAGGCTGGGACAAACCTTAGACATTTTTGTTTAACCTGTTCCCAAATTTTGTTGGTAACAATGCAAATGAAAACAAGTGATCCCTTGTTTCTTCATGTGTAGAACAAAGTGGACAGGATGTATTGACATCAAGATACCTGATTGTATCTGCAGTATTAAGTTTTTAATTGTAAGCCAAAGAAAAAACTAAACCTTCGGAGGTACAATCTTATTCCAGATAATCTTGTGCCATCCAAACCAACTACTGGATTTTGTAATCTAAGCAGATCCTTTGTGAGTTTGTTTGAAAGTTTATAAGTTGGTTGTTTCTTCCAATAAAAAATATCCGGACTGAATGGATCAGGAGGATAATGTGGTTGTAGATGGCTTAGACTTCCAGGAAATTGCTAGGTGTTTTCGTTGATGAAAGAGTTAAATTTAGCCTAGAGGGGAAAAATGAGTGTGTTCCTTGGAGTACATTGGGAGTAAATAAGTGAACCTTAACCAGACCAATTGTCAAACCAAAGAAAGATGTCTTCCATTACCAATTTTACAGAATACATCCTTTTGGACTAAGTTCTTCAAGTGAAGTAGTTGGTTAAGGAAGCAAGAGTTAGAAGAACTATTGCTTATTTCCCATATGCATCTGCCTTTGAGAGAGTAAGAATGTAATCACCTAATCCATATAGAGTTCCTATCCTCGAGTATCCACCATATTCTTTTAAGGATGAGAACTTGGCTGGTTAATTTGACTGATGAGATGTTTAAACCACCCTCCTCTTTGGGAAAACACAAATAAGACCACTTGACTTTAGCAACACCTTTTGTACCACTCGAGTGATTCCATAAGAAAGTTCTTAAATGGTCTCTCAATTGACTTGATAACATACTTAAAAAGAAAATTGTGTGAACTCTAGTAAATATGTAATGTATTGAGCACAAATTTAATAAGTTGAAGCTTTGATAAGTGTAAATTGTATCGTGTTTTAGGGAATAGTTTAATATGTATTTAGTCATTAATTCGATCATTTAGTAAGTGTTTAGGTTAGAATTGTGTTAGTTTGTTAATTATTTGTATTTTATAGGTTAGTACAAGCTTTTAAGCTTAAATATTATATTTTGAGGTACCTTGATGTGTTTGTTAGTATTTCAAGGTCAATATCAAATAACAGAGGAGTTTCGAAAGACATTCAAGTCAAAACAACGGCTCATGATCGTTACATGTCAAGCCACGATCGTGTCAAAAGCACCAGATTTGGCCCACGATCGTGGCCTTCATGTCACGATTGTGACAAAAGGCTTAGATGTAGGTCATGATTGTGGCATGTATTGGGCGAACACGCAGATGCTCACGAACTTCATGTTTCGAGGAATTTTTTGATTATGAAATTATTCCATAACACTTAATGATTATTGACATGAAATTACTTAAAGATATTAATTTTAGGTACAATTAAGAAGCAAATAATTAAAATGAGTCGAAGCTTTATAATTTGGCCATTTTTCGAAGATTAATTCTTACTTATCTTTATCTGATCATGCATTTCAATGTGATGAAATGCATCTTTTCATATGCCATGCTTTTCATATCAGTATACTCATGCCTTATATCAAGTTCCTCATATCTAAGTCCAACATTTATCAATTAATTGTACACACACTTTATATTAAACATTCAATTCATACAAAAGTACATATAATTGAGTTTACATATTTAAGTTAACTCACAGTACGTTTCAGAAAAATTATTGCCTCGATGTTTCTGCAATATCTGGATATTGACGATCACTTTGCATGTCTATTGTTATGCAATACACATATAGTTCGCAAATCATTAATTTGTTTGATTATATAAATATACAATCATGTACATGTATATATGTCATGTTTCAATACATGCTCAATTGACTTTCATGGTATGTATTCTTATACAAATTTCTTGACCATTTAATCATGTTTGTACCTTTAGTAAGTTTGATTTATTTCAAATTCATCAATCATATGTTTACTAAGCTTTTCTACCAATATATAACCATACAATTTCCCAATTCTCTTTTTAATACACATTACTCAAATCCTTAAGATCATGTTTACATTCATAAGAATACTCTCATTTCTTCACCACATTATAATTTCTAGATTAGGTTACATTGATACCAAAACAATACATTCTTTAAGTTTTGACATCAATTAACAACATAAACTTATCAAGCTCTTTAATCAATTAATCAAGCAGCAATCTAGATTCATTCTAAGCTTTAATCAAGACCAAATAGACCAATTTAGTGTGACTTTTCCTCGATTAGTTCAACATGTGCACAAAATAGAAGATTTTCAATCCAGAAGTAGGCCCATGATCGTGGGGACCTTGCTACGATCATGACAGAAGGCAAATAATCAGGCCACGATCGTGCCCTGAGAGCCACAATCGTACACAGTCTTTCTTGCTCAATTCTGCACGAATTTCACATACTTAGAGATATCATTATTACTTGAATTTTTGCAGATTTCATGATCCTTAAAGCAACTTCATTTCAGGTTAATTTAGCATCCACGTTGATAACATTAAGGCTCCCAAATTTTGCTCACTTAAATCATTAACAATTTCCTTTTTGCAATCTCATTTACATCTCTAACTTTTCATATTTTAAAACATCCTAATGATACCTATCTTTATCATGAATTTCTCATCAATTACACTTTGAATCCCAACTTAGATCATCTATATAATAGCCTATAAATTGCTGTTCTCATGCATCCAAAACCATAACAGAAGATAATCTTTTTTATTAATCACTTTCCAGCATAATGTCAACACCAATACCACATGCAATCTATCATATCGCATGCCACAAATATCAATATTTCACTTATTTAGTTCAAATGTCACCTCAAAGTATCAAGCTTGCTTTGCCTCACATGCATGCGAGACCATTTTAAGAACAAGGTGGGAGTAGGATGGTTTTAGTAGAAACAAGAAGATAACAACAAATACAACAATGTTATGCTTCTATAACTATCTTTATGAAGGATTTTTGCATAGAATTTGGTGTTGGAATTGAATAGGCTTTAGGAAAAATACAGAGATGTGAAGGAGAAGTAAATTTTGGTAGTGAGAGGGAGAAGAAGGAGAGAGCACAGCAGAAACATGAAGATGGTGTTGGAAGTGTCTATGTTGGTATAAGTGTAGGATTAGTAGAAGGACACTTGTCAAGAAAACAAACAAGACATATGTCCACTCTTTAAGCTGGCAAACGTCCCTTAGCTCCTCTGCCATTTGTCACTCAATTCTCTAGTCCATTTGTAAATCAATTATAATGCCATATGTCACTCATTTTATAGGCTTAGTTATCCTAAATTTTCACATGTCAATTGTCTTGCTATTTGAAAATTTTCTTAGTCTAAATGTATATTTTAATCCATCAATCTTCCAGTTTTGACAAATAACCTCAAATTACTAATTGTAATCCCTCAATTCTTTTTATTAGCAAATCAAAATACAAGACAATTATTTAGAATCTTTCATACCCTGAAATATGTCAATTGAGTGCAATTTTTTAAATCAAAATTCATGCGTGTATATTCATATTATGCATGTGAATGAAATCATATTCTAAATTCACCAAATTCATTCCAATATAATGTAATTCATGTGACTAAGTAATCTAGCACTTTAATCTCTCAGTAGGTTTGGAAACTATTTATTAAAAATTTGGAGTAAATCAAGCTTACTTAAGGTATAAACCTGATTGCAAACTAGTTTATACAAGCTATAATGTTGGATCCCGTTCCCGGAATTCAACTCTTAACAGCCCAGACTGCCCGCTTGCAGATATTGTCCGCTTTGGGTCAAGGTCGTCGTGCCAAGCACCTCACGGTTTTGCTTCCCGATGCCGCAGTACCAGGATGGGTGACCTCCTGGGAAATCCTGTGGGAAAACTTCCTGGATGCACTGTGGCATCGGGAAGCGAAACTGTGAGGGTGCTTGGCATGACGACCTTAGACCAAAGCGGACAATATCTGCAAGCGGGCGGTCTGGGCTGTTAAGAGTTGGATTCCGAGAATGGGATCCAATATTAGTGGTATCAAAGCTAGTACCCGAACTGATGGGCCAACGAGAACGTTGGGCCTCCACAAGGGAGGGGATATCTCGGTAGCACAAGGCTATGGGCTCTATCCCACATCGGTTGGAGAGGGGAACGAAGCACTCCTTATAAGGGTGTGGATA
>JANKOE010000009.1:6068018-6090027 GCA_026284465.1 Erythroxylum citrifolium | reverse complement strand
TTGGTCAGGGGTTCGAGTCTCAAATCCACCCTGGCAGACCAAAGCGGACAATACCTAATGGACCACAGCTCAGAGATTTGGGCAGATCCATAAGCGGGGGCTACTCTCCTGTGGGCTTCGGAACCCATCCAAACCAATAATAATTACATCATGGATATATTTTAAAGAAGTCGAAAGTGAGTGTAGATGTCACACCTCTTGATTAAGGCATGTGATCAGAGGATAAATTTTAATTTTTTTTAATCCATATAAGTATTATTGCCTTTTTATTCTTTTTTATTTTTTGTTATATTTTTATATGTGTTGTTTTTAGTTGTGTGTGATTTTCACATTGAAGACAATGTATTGTTCAAGTGTGGAGAAATATATGCACTTGTGTATCATTTGTGTGTGTGAGTTTTATATTTGTATTGTGTTAGTTTATTTGTATTGGGTTAGTTTTTATGTAAGCTGGCATTATGTGAACATTTTTTTACATGGCGAATGCATTGTGTGAATGTGTCAATGGGATGAATTAAATGAAATTGGTTTACTTTTGAACATGGTCATTTAAATTATAAAGGCATATTAAGTAGTGAATTTTGTGATAGTTTAACTTTTTATTTATCAATAATAATATGTGCAGGCTTACAAGTATCATAGGTGTATGAATAAAGTGTCAGTATTTTAATTGATGTGTACATTCAAATCAACGCAATTAAACATGAATGGAATAAGTTAGTATGTTGGCACTTTTTAAGTGGTTGATGTTTGAGATTAAGTTAATTCCATGAGATTTGATGCATCATACCATTATTGCATTGTTGAATGATTGTGTGTCTATATGTTTTGTTTGTTTTGTGGTTTTAGTTTTGCTTAGGGACAAGCAAAGATTTAAGTGTAAGGATGTCGATAGGTATAAAATTTACTATGTTTTCTATATGTTTAAGTATGTTTTTAAGGGGTTTCTTCTATGATAATCATGTGTTTAGGACTTAGAATTGTATTCTTGTTAGTGTTTTTATGTGTTTTAATTTTTTTGATCGTTTTAGAGCGAAGATTTGATCTTATTATTATGTATCAAGTTATTTGATATGTTTGTTAGTGATTGAAAATATAAAAATTGAAGAAAAGATGAAGAAGGACAGGAAGAATAAGTGCATGCATGATTGTGCATAGCGCACGTTCGTGCAAATTGCATGGGGATGAAACCTCTGTTATAATCGTGCATATCTATGCACAATCATGCCAAAGAGTCTAGATGATGATTGCATGATCGTGCACAGACATTTTCTAGCTAGTGAAATTTTTGTATTCTTTACATTTCAGGGCTATTTTTAGAATCAAAGCAAGTGGGAAACTTTGGAAACAATCCTAGAAGGCTCAAGAAGTATTTAAGGCAAAGAAAAACATAAAAGAAGGAGGCTACACATCATAAACAAGGAGGTCAAAGTGGAAACATCAAGATCAACTATAATGTTTTAGAATTTCCAGATCAAGACTTAAGGCTGTTTTCTTTGTTTTCTCTTCTTATATTTCATTGTCTTGGATGTTAATTTTAATTAGTGGTATGTTGAACATGATTAACAATTTCAAAATTCAAATTAGGGATTATTCTTGAGTTGCTTATTCTTTTTGAATTCAATATAATATTGCTTTGTGGTATTTGTCACCATTATATTTGATAAGAAATTGAGAGATTGAATCAAAGTTATATGTGTTAAGTTACGAAATGAGAGTTAGAACCTTAATTGACCAACAAATATTAGATTAATAAACAATTAAAGAGAGATCTTAATTGTGAGTTAATTATCCTTTGGACTGTTTCAAATCCAATTGAATAGTTAGGAGTAGTTTTGTGAATCGAGGAATTACAATCCAACTATTTTTATTTCAATTGAGATTACTTAATTAAATCTCGAGGGAGGATAATCAAAACCTTAGGATATCTATGATCAAGAATAACTGAATTAACAAAATAAACGAAATACAAAACAATGATAGAATAACCCCTAAGTTTTCATTATTGATTAACTTTGTTCTTATTACTAGCTTCACTTATTCAATTGTTTAGTTTCATTAGTTTATTTTAATTTTAGTTAAAGTATTTGAGAAGATCTTAACTTGACATATTATTTGATATTATCTCCTTTGTTTTAGATTTATTTTGGTGCTTAAATATGTAAATTAATGTTTGTTTTGTTTTAGGAGATGAAAAGTGAAGATTACATTAAATTGGGACTCTATTGATGATAATGACAAATTTTGGATAAAGTGAAGAGATTGATGCAGTGAATAAGGCTGGTCACTTGAAGACCTGGAGTTTGACTAGAAGACTTCGCCTTATCCTTATCATGAAGGAATTTTATTTTAAATTCACTTTAGATGGATATCTTTACAAGTTAGAGTTAGATTACAATTAGATTAGAAAACCCTATAAAAGGGTCGTTTCTCACAACAGAAAGAGGTTCTCGATTCTTACCTTTTTTGCAATTCTTATTCTTTCTTCTATTTTTGTTGTTGGAGCGAAATCCATGTGTGGCTAAACTCATCGTTTTGATTTAAGGGGATTTAATACTCTGAGTGTAACTTTGTGAGGTTTTGTGTTTCAAACTTTTATTCATGTTTTAATTCAAGTATTTCTTGTTTCGAAGTTCTTATATTTCATGAATGATAGATATTTGATTAGTTTGACAATTTATTTTAATATTGATTATTCTATTGCTATCTAGGAATTCATTGATCTGTAATTGTCGTGAAGGATTGGTACAAGTAGCAAATAGGTTATTTATGAATTTTCATATTTAACTTATGATAAACAAGAAAACTACATCGAATAGTTGCAGCTATCTCAATTATTTAATTTACGGTTTAGTCTTTTTTACGGAGCTTATTGATATTATTTATCTGATATGGAATGCTATCACACCCAGTCAATGGATGATAAGTTTTAGTTTGATGCTAGGTTTGAATCAATTAATTTAGTAAAATTTGAGACTTATTACAACCATGCTAATACGTTTCAGACTAACTGCTTGAATTGTGAAAATATTCTTTTTGAACCAATGATCAACGTTACAATTAGATGAGATCTTTCCTTAAACTGGAGTTTGGTAATCTTGACTTTCTCTTATTTAAATTCAATTGATTTAATTTGTTTTTGTCTTATTTTTTGTTAATCAGTTTCTTAATAAACCCCTTTATTTTATTACTTGAAATTAAGAAACTAGTGTTCAGTTCTCTAGGGATTCGACCTGATCCACGACTACTACAAAATTTTAAAGAATTGGTATTATTTTGGAGGCTTCAACAACCCGACCAAAATTTGGGGCCATTATCGGGGAACTATTTCAAGTTTCTTTGCTTTTTTATTTTTACAGTTATTGTTAACCTCTTGTCTTGTATGACTCATGCTTCTCATACAGGTAAATTGCAATATAATCTAGAAATTGAGAAGACAACGCGTCTTTTGAGAAAAGAGACGAAGCAAGGTAGTGGGCATTCATGTTTAGATGTGGATGTTAAAGTCGATCTAACAATTTGTGAAGATCTAATCTTTTAGAAGCGAACAAAAAGATGACAAATCTTAACCCTAGAAAGTTTAAGGAGTTAGCGGCACCGAATTGAATCAACAACGTTTATGCATTCAATTTCCAGATGTTGAGGTAGATTTTGAATTGAAATCTGGTTTGATTCACTTACTGCCTATTTTTCGTGGTCTTGTAGGTGAAGATCCACATAAACACCTAAAAGAATTTTATGTTGTTTGCTCTAGAATGAAGCCACAAAGGGTGACAGAAGAACAAATTAATCTCAAGCCCTTTATGTTCTTAATAAAAGATAAGGTAAAAGATTGACTATATTATCTTCCACCTGGCTCAGTAATAATATGGAACGAGATGAAAGGAATGTTTCTGGAGAAGTTCTTTCCTGCATCAAGTGTAGCGAATATCAGAAAGGAGATATGTAGGACAAGACAAATTATAGGAGAAACATTATATGAATATTGGGAAAGGTTTAAGGAACTATGTGCTAGCTATAAACATCATCAAATTCTTGATTAACTTCTGATTCAATACTTTTATAAAAGGACTATTGCCAATGGATCGAAGTATGGTCGATGTAGTTAGTGAAGGAGCGCTGGTAAACAAAACACGTAAGGTAGCTAAACGGTTGATATGAGTTATGGCTGAAAATTCTCATCAGTTTGGGACAAGGATGGATGGAGCTATTAAGCGTGTGAATGAGGTAAGTAACACGCTCCTTGAGGATAAAATATCTGATTTAACCACTCTAGTTTGTTAAATAGCTGTAGGTCAACTACAATTAGCAAGTGTGTGCGAAATATGCTCATTCCCTAGACATCCTATGAATATGTGTCCTACATTACAACAAGACTCTCGTCAAGAAGCTAACGTAATAGGGGGCTTTCCTGATCAACCTCAATGAAAGTATGACCCTTATTCCAATTACTACAATCTAGGATTAAAGGACCATTCAAACTTGAGCTGTGGAAATCAAGTAGGTCAACAACAATATCAACCTCACAATTTTACTAAACAACCTCAAGCTCCTATATATGCTTAACCTCATACTTCAAATTCAGGTATGTCTTTAGATGAAATTGTTAAAACACTTGCTAATAATACTCAACAATTTCAATAGGAAACAAAGGTAAGCTTTCAAAACTTGGGAAATTAGATCACTTAATTAGCCACCTTGGTATGTAAATTGGAAGCCTAGACATCGAGAAAATTACCTTCCCAAACGGTGGTTAATCGTTAGGAGAATGTGAGTGCAATGACTTTAAGAAGTGATAAGGAAATTCAATCTAGAACTTCTTTATCAATAGAGGAAGAAAAGCACGATGATGGAGAAAAGAAGGAAGAACTTCCAACTCAAAAGTCAACAAAGGTGAAAAAAATGATTCATCTCCATCAATATCAATTAATGCGTGTTTACCTCCTTTTCCTAGCAGGTTGGCTAAACTAAAAGATGATGAATATGAAAGAGAAATCTTATAAACTTTCAAAAAGGTGTAAATCAATATACCACTTCTGGAAGCCATCAAGCAAGTTCTAAAATATGCAAAATTCTTAAAGGAGTTTGCACAAATAAAAGGAAGATGAAGGACAAGGAGAGAATAATTTTGGGTAAGAATGTATCAACTGTGATAAATAGGAAATTACCGAAAAAAATGAAAAGATCCAGGTATGTTCACATTTTCGTGTGTTATTAGTAATAAGAATATTGAGCGTGCCATGCTAAACTTAAGTGCATCTATTAATGTTATGCCATACTTAATTTATCGAGCTTTAAATATTAATTCTTTGCAAGAAACTAATGTGATAATCTAACTAGCTGATCGTTAGTATGTGTGTCTTATTGGAGTTATTGAGGATGTTTTAGTCCAAGTTAATAGTTTGGTATTTCCAGTGAATTTTTAAATCTTGAAAATGGTTGGAGATAGTGTTGAAAATTCAGCTTCAATTTTATTGGGTAGGTCATTTATGAAGATGACTAAGACGATTATCGATGTACAAGAGGGTACTATTTCTGTAGAGTTTGATGGAGAAATAGTAAAGTTTAACATTTATGAAGCAATTAAGTACCCGAATGATTTTCAATCCTTTTATCATATGGATATTGTGGATTCATTTGTGCTGGATATATTTAAGGAAGAAAGTGATGAAGATGAGCTCAAGCTTAAAGCTAAATCGAAAGTGAACAAGCAAATTTCTGAAACTTATGAAGTTATAAAATCGTTATCAGCGATGCTTATCGATTTGAAAACTTTGAATGATGAACTCACTATAACTCACAAGAAAATTTTACCTTATGTTTTGCAGGCTTCAAAGATAGAATTAAAGGTATTACCTGATCGCCTAAATATGTCTATTTAGGTAATGGAAAGTCATTACCCAGAATCATTTCAAAAGGTTGACTAAAGAGCAAGAGGAAGGGCTAGTAAAACTACTTAAGGAGTACAAAATTGCAATTACATAGAAGTTGGAAAGGAAAAAGCCACGTTTGTTAGAGAAGTTCTCTAAAGACAATCACCTTTAGCATTTATTGTACAAATCATTTTATGATTAATAAAGGCATTTTTCATTATTTCCATATTCATACATTTATGGATTTGATGTTGATCTTAAATTGATTTAATGAAGTCCTTGATACAAAACATAGCATGGAGGAAATCATGATGAGATCATGGTAATGAGATTCCTATCATGTGTAATTATGTTAGTATCTAAACTTTCCCTAGTCATAGGATTAATGAGATAGGATATCATTAATTTTGATATACTAGCACATGTTATACTCCTTGATTGGATCATGCAGTAGATCTCATAAGTTATAGACATTAATTATTTAGAGTTAACATGTTGATGCTTACTAAGGGTATTAAGTACATTGGATTCACCTCCGATGAGACAATCATATAGAAATTCTATTTCAGTGTTAATGATAGTCTCATTATAGCAATGGTGTAAGTGTCTTTTGACTTGAGGTGCTCAAGGATATCTTAGATATTGATCCTGTTCTTTGACTCCATTCATTGGTGCCTTTCAAGTGTTACTCATAAGGTGGTGATTGAGTACATCTTAAGGTATTAGGAGGTAATTAAGTAGCCAATAAAGGATTCACCACTCCTGATAGAAGGAGATGATACCCATGGCCTCTTGTCGGGGTCATTATTCGGGAGTCTCTGACCAGAGCAGATATATGTTATGAAGAGAGTCTTTAATGATACATAGAGTAATGAGATCCTCATGATAAGATCTAATATCACTTGGACTAGATGTGACATAGTCAATCTAGTGGGAGTTAACATTTTGACCATACTCTGAACCAAATGGGATATAGATGGTGAAAGGACAAATTGTATAACAACATTGCGTATAGAAGGGTTCGTAGTCAAACCACTAACTTTCCAATCAATTGTAGGTCATGACGTGTTGCTAGATACCATTTTTGATTTACTTGAATTAAGTGTTAATTCAAATGGCCAATATAACCGGGAACCTAATAGGTCACACACATAGGAGATTTGAAGGATGAGTAAAATGGTTTTGAATGTTGAATTAAGAAATGAGAGAGTGTTTTGGGATTGAATCGCGATGTGATCATAATAGAAAGGTTGCATGGAATAGATTAGAATTAAGTGTTGTTGGCTGCCAATTTGCTCATTAACTTCCCAAAACTTCCATTAATGCATGCTATTTATGGTCATTAACTTCTCATAACTTCCATTAATGCATGTTATTTATGGTTATTAATTTCCCAAAACTTCCATTAATGCATGTTATTCATGACCATTAACTTCCCATAACCCTCTATTAGTAATGGAGGTTATAGAAGGCTAACAAACACGCTCCTTTTCTCTCTAACTCTCACAAGAGTTCTTGTCTTTGCTAGCATAAAGAAAGAATTCTAGTTATCTCCTAGTGAGGTTTCATCCTTCTATCTTCGTGTGGACTTGCATTATAGACGATCTACGTTGATCGTTGTGGTTTACGACAACCCAACGTGGAGAAGAATAAAGAACGAAGGAGAGCGTTGGAAAGGTATATAAACATCTTACATTTTATATTTTTTTCTATATCTATATGCATGAGTAGATTTGGTTTTTGAGGTTCCGTTTTATTTTCCGCTACGTATATTTGATATATATTATGTATGAGATGCATGACTGAAACCTTACATAGATAAAAGAGTTATGACCAAAGTGATCAAAATGGGAAAAGAGCTTTGAGCTCAGGATTGTGAAAAAAGAGCCTCTGGCTTAGATGACATCTTGGTATTTACAATGGATACAGGCCAAAAATGATCTCGGTGTCCACATACAGATACGGGACAGTAAATTAGATTGATAGGTACTTGATCACAACAAAGAAAAAATGAAAATAGAATCATATGTGCAATTGAATATACATCCCTACATGTATCAAATGATTGAATCGGAATATATTATTGAATTGTTTGAAATAGTGAATTACAATTGAAGTAAATGGATGATGTGTTTTGATATGCAATGCTAGCTTACATGAAGTACTTGTTAAAGTATGATGAAATGTGATGTGGTATTCAATACTGGATGGTATAATATACTTGTTGAATTGGGTTATAACTTGTTTTTGTGATATGACTTGAGTGAATAAATTGATAATGGTTCATTCACTGAGTTCACAAACTCATCAAAAATTGCAACGTTGTTTTTTAGGTTCAAGGAAGTTTCTAGCTACTAGGTTATATAGTAAGAGTCTAGTACTTGCATTTTAGGGACAAGAATGACTCAAAGGTCTGGTCAATTGAATATGATGAGTCTAGATAGATGACTTTAGTATTAGCATCCCTTCTTCATGTTTCATATTTTGTACTAAGATTGGACTCATAATAACATTTTATAATGTATATGTGGAATCTGAATTGTAATGATACACATGACTTTTATGTTTGTGAATGAAATGGGAAGAATTGAACACTTAGAATGCTAATGATATGTTTGATGCCTTTTATGAGTTAGTATGTTCGGACATATGCTCTGTGAGAGCAGTATGTTATAATATTAATATTCATGCATTTTATTTCTAATCATAACGACAATTAATTGATTTAAGAAAACAATTTAATATATTAAAGATGATTAAATTAAAATTTAATATTAAGATCTAACAATATAATTAAAAAATAAAAACAGGATAATAAAACTAGTTTTTTATTATAAATCTCAACCAAATAATATAAATCTATCCCAATGGAAGAAAAAAGAAAACACAAAAGTGATAATTGTTTATAATAAAAAAAAGGGAATTACAATGAAGCTAAAAGAATAGTTTGTTAACACGGAATCTGTTTAGTGAACCATTTAAGCACTTTGATCGGCATCTTCACAAGGCCCACGGCTAAATTGGCGAGGCCGGCACAGCATACCAAACAGGGGCACAAGCAACTCAACACAGTACTGTCGTTACAAAAATACAAAGTAAACACCCTGAGTAAAAAGACGGAAGAGAAAGCAGAAAATTGAAAGACTAATACTACCAACAGTTTTCTTGTCTGTGTTGAAAGGCAAGGTATTAGGTTTACTTTAAATAACAGAATCTATGTCAAATAAAGCAACAGAAATGCGATCTAAGCATATATAGAGAGAGTGTTTTGTTGAATCCTGAAATTATAGCGATGAATCAAACAATATGACAGACTAAGATGGAAATGAAGAATCGAGAGAAAAAGTGGTGGAGTTAATACTCACCCAATAACCCAAACAACGGCACCAACTAGAGATAATATCAAAGCGATCAATGCAAATGGGAGTCCCAGTAGAAACCCAAGCGGCCTGCAATCTTCCATTTTCTTGCACTTCCTCTCAATGTCTTGAAATGTTCATAACAAGATTGGGAGTTAACGTGTTATATGCGGCTTCGGAACACTTTCACGAATTCAAGGCAACGCGGAATATAACTGCTCTGCCCTACGTGTCTTCGATGTTTGTCCAAAGTAGCCATAGTTGGTAAGAATTTGGGCGGTGTTCGCTGCCAAAGGAGTGCGGGCATTTTGGTAATTTGGAAGCTTAGAATCTTCGCTTCTACGTACAGCGGTCGCGGGTCATATAACAACTGCTGCTACCGTGTTTCTTGTTTTCCGCATTTGACTATTCGTCTTTCCTTTGTTTTTCCCCACATTGCTCTGTAATGTTTTGAAATTTGAACCGAACGTTGACTTGAAGGTTTTATTGATCAACGGTTTGATATACGATCGGGGTTGAATCAGTGTAACATCATAATTACGCAATAACTATATTTAATTATATATAATATTAATAATATTAAAAAAATAGAAAAATATACCAAATAATATAAATTTCTATACTTCTATTAGATTTATAAAGAAAATGTAGGTTTTACTTTTGAAAGAATCAAAGAGCGCATCAGAATTTTAGAAAGAAAAAAAGAAAAAAAAAATTGAACCAGTGGCCAACCAGTTCGATCAGTCCTGATTTAACTAGTCAGTTAACCGATTCGCACTGGTTTAATTGAGAACTGATTTTGAGGGACCACCTAAACCGGATAACCTACCGGTTAACAATCGAACCGATCAGTCCGATCCGAGTTTCAAAACCATGTTATTCTCTAGTATTTAATTAATTAATTTCTTAAACAATATAATTGGAAAGCACTTGTAATTAGGTTGCTTTCCTTAATCTTCGCAAGAACCCATGTGGGAAATCCCTATATTTTCTCTTTAAAACGTCTCTAACATCCCAATTTCCATTCGCCAGTTTTGTATTGTGTTTAGATGTAACGACTTTCTTCTTCAGATGTTTCTATTTAGTTTATTTATTTTAACATTAAAACAATAACATCAGATTGATCATGGTTAGGTCAGCTGTGCCAGGCCGAGGCCCAGGTCCACACGTCCACAGCCCATTCGCAGGTGTTAGTCTTAACTCAAGTTCTGTGCAATTACTCTTTTCCAAAGTGTTGCAGTTGTATATAATAAGGAGTTCTGAAAGAAGTCAACAAATCTATTATAAATTTTCCAGTTTCATCTATCGATTTTCTTTTCAAAAATGGTGATCCATGTTCAACCAATCGTTATATTTGAGAGTGCAAGGGAGAAAGGGGATAAGGGAATACGAGGGACAACATTGGCATTGGATTACGTTTGGTACTTAGGTTCTTGTCCCTACAAAGGTATACCTTACTTTTAGTTTTCTCTGCACATGTCCACTTTTATAAATAGTCAACATGCTAAAAGAAAGACAAATAAACCAATACTATTTTCACTTTTTGTGTTAAATGTATAAAAAGCTATGATTAGGGTGTGGACACAAGAAAAACATAGATTCTCCCAATGACATACGATTTAGTGATAACTCTTTTTGTATCTGAAAAACCAAAGAAACAGAACCATGAAATTGACTAACTTGCATGTTATTGTACCTATTGAAGGTCTTACTACAACATATGGAACAAGCAAACTACATAGGACCTACAAGTACTTAAGCAAGAGTTGGTAACTTACTCTCTATGTTATGAAATCTTTTGATCGTAGGTTCCTCTTCCCTCATATCAAAATCCTTAGTCTTAAATTTAAAATTTGCATTGTTAAGCAATCCAATATACAACATTACTATTTCAAGGCTTTATTTTCTATAAACTTGCTGGAAAATGTCTTCATATCCAATGCCTTTTGTTCAAAGTTATTTTCTATATACTGATTGTCTTATTTGCTTCTTATGATTATATTAGTAAAATATTTTTTTATAGGATTAATTACGAAAAAAAGTCATAAACTTTACACAATTTTGCAACTATAGCCCTAACTTTAAAAATTGGTAATTAAATACCTAAGCTTTTCCCCCTAAAAAAAAACCTAAGCTTTTAATTTTTCTCAAATATAACCTGATGTTAATGTCTCTGTTAATGAAGCTACCTAATAAGTATAGATTGCATCACATTTTAGATTTTGATATTATTTAATTGTTAATTTAATAGTTTAGTATGTGTTTAGGTTAAAATTGCGTGTGTTTATTAATTATTGATGTTTAAGTGTTTTTATGGGTTAATACAAGTCTTTGAGCTTAAATATTATATTTTAAGGTGCTTTGATGTATTTGTTAGTGTTTCAGGGTCAATATCGAAGAATAGAGAAGTTTTGGAGACATTCAGGCCGAAACAATAGCCCACGATCTTGTCACAATCGTGACAAAAGCTCAGGACATGGCCAACAGTCGTGGCATATCTTAATAGAAGGCTTGGATGTGGCCCACGATTGTGGCCTGCGACAAGCAGACACACAAACACTTAAAAATGTCAAGTTTTGAGGGATGTTTTGGACCTTTCGAACCTCGAAAAACCCTAGGGTGCGCATTGGTCTGACCACACACAAATTGGCCCGAAACTTGGCTAACCTTCACCTTTGGATGAAGATCATGGGTGATGTGGCAAAGTTAGTGAGATGAATCATCAAGAAAGTGGGATGACGTGCCAAAGAACATGGATGAGGTATCTTGTAAGCATTTTACACATGTTGCTTTGACTTAGGAGTGGGATAGTGGTAAGTTATGTAAACCATCCACCAAAGTAGTGCCTAAAGTGGTTGGGGATGTCAACTACCAAGTTAGTGTCTTAGTGGCTTTAAGACCACTTTCTTGTATTCTTACCCAACAAGTCTCCCAAAGCCTATAAATAGCTCATTTGAGTAAGGCTTCATTCATTAGACAGAGTCGGAACTTTGTATCAACTGTGAGTAATATAAAAGTTGGCAATTTTGTTGTAAAGTTGTGTTCATCTTTCTCTTCTTATTGTTGTCCATTATATTGTGTTGGCTAAGTGAATTTCATAGGTTTACTTCGTCTATGTGGGAAACACATTAAAGACAAGGGATTTGGTAAGGTTGAGTTGAATTGCGAGAGTTTAACTACCGTACTTAGACTTTGGTGTATTTTGTGAGTGAACTTGGAGTTCTTTGCAAAGTCTTTGTAACAGCTAGCATATCGAGTATGAAGATGTGCAGTTTTCGTAGATTAAGCAGGAACATCGATAGGTCAAATATTATGCCTATATGTAGGCACTAATTGTGGACTTCACTACTTATGATGGATGATGAGTGAAACATCGCTTTGACTAAGATGAAACATTTGACATAGTTTAATAAGACAATAATATTTTGTTTAGTTAAATAATCCAAGAAAGTAATGATCATTAGTGTACGTATTTAGTGGGTATTATATTGTTGCGCCCAAAAAAGTTCAAAAAAGACCTAGGCTATGCTACTCGCAAATATACAAGGTAATTGTAGTGATTACCTAGGCTCATCTCCCACGAAGGTGAAATTGGTTAACTAAAATTAATTCTGAATCGAAAATAAAAACAATGCAATCCTAAACACTCTATCCACAATTGTTGAGTAAAAGACTTTAAACCAATCACACAATTGAACTAAAAAGCAAATTGAATCAACCGGAAGCAAAAAGAAGTAGAAATCGAAGTGGAAAACTCTTGAGAATTAATTTCACTAATTTAATCTTTTATGCATAATTAAGGGGCAATGATTGGACAATTATCTTATCGAAATTAACAGTTTGGCACTAAGATCAACTCGAATAATTAATTAATCTAACTTTCGCATTCGACAAGTTATCACCTAAGTTAATTTTGGAAATCCTACTACTACTTACCATTTAGGTTAATATATTTCTAATTCTTAACCTAAGCGTCTATAGTTTCTTGTTCCATATTAAACTTCTCCTCTTGGTCCTTTGTTTAATACCAAAATAGTGCAAAGTTTGATCATGCTATTACATCCATTCAGTTCAGAAACTATAGTAAACATAAGACAACAACATAATCCCTCAATCATGAATATTTAACTAAAATAGCTACATTAATTCTCCAGAAAAAGGAATTAGGCCATCACAAAAACTACAAGATTCATCATCTTTAAATACTTCAATCTCATCTTAATCATTATAAAAGAAGTATTAAAGCAACAAACCGAGAAAATAATCCAAATAAACTATTAAAAGCTACAAAGTATGGGTCGATTAAGCATAACAGGGCATGATTCTATATAACAAAGAAGTAAATGTAGCAAAACAACAAGAAGTGGTAAACATAAAGAGCAAACAATAGCGGGTGAGGGAGTTGCCCCTGCCACTCTCAAGCTTTCCACATTAGCTCTCGCCCACTACTTCTAGTTGATGTTCAATAAAATCGACCGACTACTCATATTGCGTACCCCGTTCTACTGTTCTTCTCCTTACTTCTTCTCAGCTGAAGCTCTCTCCTTCTTCGTCTCCATACTTCTCTCTATCTCCTTTTTGTCCCAATTGAATGAGTGTGTCACTAACCCTCTCAATTCAGTTCCCCACCCCAGCTTCTCGTTCCTTTTCCATTTATAGCACAAGCCTAGGTTTAGGGTTATAGGGTTGTTACGGCGTCAACCTGCACGTGTAAGAATTAAGTGAATGCAATGGAGTAGTCACAGGGGTGACAAGTTTAGTCACCCTGTGAGGGCACTTGTCACTGTGGTAACAGGTTGAGTCACCACCATGACTAACACAACGTTTCTTCCTTTTTATTTCTCTTTTCATGCAAAATTTCGTGACTTTTCCTTCAACCTTCATGCAAAATTCACAAAATAATCCAATTAACATGCATGCAATATTTACCCCATTTTCATTCAATTTATCTCTCATTTGGATCAACTTACAAGAATTTGTAACCAAAATTAAGATATGAAGGCAATTAAAAGCAATAGAAACTAGACACTACAATCCCCTCACACTTAAACTATGATTGTCCTTAAGCATATTAAAGAACACTAGACTATAAAAGAACAAACAATGGAAACAGTAATTTTCCCAAATAATAGTCAAAGATATCAACGACCATTTCAATAAACACATCCTAAGAAATTGAAACTCATAATACTCCATGAACAAGCTATTCTTTGCATATTTAGCCAAAATCAGCAAGCACTTCAATTCAAATAACCATCGATATGTGTGATAGACATGACTCTACTCTCCATCCTCTCAAGCATTCAAAGGTAGGGTATATTCACTCATCATTTATTTCATGTAAGGCATCTACCATAAGTTTGCTTACTAATCCAATCTCCACCACACATATCAAATACAAGCATCAATTTAAAGGTCTTTTTTTCAGTTGTAATGGGGCCAGGCTAAGGGTAGGAAAAAGGAAATTCGCAGTTTAAAACCACAACACAAATTGAGAATTTAAAATAATACAAAACAATGAACCATAAAACACTCAATTCTTTCCTCTCAGTTAACAAAATTAATACTCCCCATTTTTACTTCTCTACTCTTCTTTTCATTTTCTAGTCATCTTCTCTTCCTTTCTTTTATTTTCTATTTCTATTTCTTTTCTTTTCTTTTTCTCTTTTCTCTCTTATTTTTTTTCTCTTGATTTTCTCTCTTTTTTCTATATTATTTATTTATTTATTTAGAACAAGATCAAGTTTAGAAGAGAAAAAATGTAGAGGAGAGATACACATTATTACAACCCTACCCATTCCTAACTCAAAAGTCAATTATATGCTACGATTCCCCCACACTTGTTCAAACAATTATTCCCTAAACCCAATCATACACATTCAAATGCTCAACTTGCCTTATGGTGGGTACAAGGAAGAGGATAAATAATAAGGTCAAGGCTCAAATTTTGGGTTTAAAGAAAGAAAAGTTTTCATATTAAGCTCAAAGGGGGGTTTACAAAAGGTCACATCATGGTGGCTTTTTTAGGAAAAAAGGGATAAATCCTTGTGTCCTTTTAATCGAATCCAAGTTAATCAGCCTAAGCATGCAAGTATACTTATTCACTTATATTATGCATTTCTAATCCCAATTGAGTTCATTTAATAGCCATGCATCTCTAACTACTAAATGGGAAAACAAACACACAATACATAAATAATGAATTTTTTATACTCACCCCCACCCCCCCTCCCCCCAATCAACTTGAACATCACACTATTTCTAATGTGATACAAAAAAGTAAAAGAGAAGTCTAAGGCAAAAGATAAAAATTAAGACAATAAGGACAAGCATTTAAGCTAAAAGAAATTAAACTAACAAGCAATAAAGAAAGGGATAGAAATACGATATGAATGTTGGGATGATCACTTGTTGATCTAGTGTGAAACGCGGTGTACTATGTCAAGGAATGAAGAATAGTTGCAATGAAAATAGAAAGAAGAGACGGGAGAGTAAGCCTGCACACATAAAGAAAACAAACTAAGTTAAGGTTCACTAAGAAAATTATAACAAACAGATAAATGAAAAACAAATAGAAATTAAATGGGTTGCTTCGTTAATGTCTTGTAGTTAGATGCTTCAATGCTCATGCTCAAGGTGGGTAGCTCAAAGTGATTGATTCCACCGTTTACTTCTTTTCATGTGGATCTGTCTCGAAGAATTTTCCAAACACTTCCTCAGCTGCATCCATTAGCAGTTGATAGCATTCATCACTCTCCTTAACCCAATCTAGTTTCTTTCCTTCTTCTTTCTGCAAAGAAAAATCACAATATTTAGCATTAACTTGATCAAAAAAATATTAGTCTTCAAAAATAGTAGTCGTAGGAACAGGTTCAACATTAAAGATTGAAAATTCTACTATTTCTCCCAAAACAGTCATGCTCAGCTTTCTGATCTTCACATCAATCAAGGTATTAGTAATGGCCATAAAAGGCCTCCCTAGGAGTATGGTGTGCTCCTTCCCTTGCTATTTACCTCCCCCATGTCTAAGACCATAAAGTCTACAAGAAAAATCAATCCACTAACCTTTACCAAGACATCTTCCATTATTCCTTTCGGATAACGGGTTGACCTTTCAGCTAATTGTAGGCACATATTGGTTAGTCTTAATTATCATATATCCAATTCTCATAAACAGAATGAGGCATAAGATTTATACTTGCTCCAAGATCAAGCATACCTTTAACCTCATCACCATTACGTATTGATAGTTGCACAATAAAACGTCTTGGATCTTTCAATGTGGGGGGGTAAATGAGATTGCAGAATTGCACTTGCTACTTTCAAAACTAGCACCTTTTTGTTAGGCTCAAAATTTTATTTCTTGGTGCTTAGTTTCTTGAAGAACTTGACATAAGTCGGAATGTTCCTAATCACATTTGACAAGGGCAGAATAACATTGACCTTAGAAGCATGCGATATAGATAGGAAAACTGCTCATCTTGTTTTGATTCCTTAAGGCAACTTGGATATGGAATTGGTTGTCGACAAGGATCCATTGCCTTGTGTAGTTTTATCCTTCATTGTCCTTGGTGTAATGCTTAAGTCGTTCACCCTTCTGAATGTGAATTGAAGAATTTCTCCCATTGCTTTTCTCATTTTGCTCATCTCCTTCTTTGGTGAGGCATTCCTTCTTTTGATCATCAATGTCAGGCAGCTCAGAAGGAAACTCAACATGATTGTCAGTCAATCTACCACTTCTTAGAATGGTGATTGCTTAGGCTTGCTCGGGTTGACTGGGCAACCTTCCTTTTTGATTGTTATGCATTTGAGTTGCAAGCTGCCCCACTTGAATCTCAATCCTCTTTATAGACGTCTCTAAGGAATCAAACCTCTTATTGTTCATTTCTTGATTTTGAGTTATGACCTTAATAAACGCATTCAGGCTTTCATCTTAGACTGAACCTTCGTCTGGTTCATCTTAGACTGAACCTTTGTCTACTCTAAGAACCTTCGTTTGCTCCATCTTAGACTGAACCTTTGCCTGCTCCATCTTAGACTGAACCTTCATCTGCTCCATCTTAGACTGACCCTTCGTCTGCTCCATCTTAGATTGAACCTTCGTCTGCTCCATCTTAGACTGAACCTTCGTCTGCTCCATCTCAGACTGAACCTTCGTCTGAAACTGAACCTTCGTCTGCTTCATCTTAGACTGAACCTTCGTCTGCTTCATCTTAGACTGAACCTTCTTCTGGTTCATCTTAGACTGAACCTTCTTCTGATCCATCTTAGACTGAACCCTTTCGTCTGATTCATCTTAGACTGAATCCCTTCGTCTGATTCATCTTAGACTCAATCATTTCGTCTGATCCATCTATATTTATATCTAATTTTCTTGATCATATCGATTTTTTAGAGAATTGGGTTTATGAGAAATCAAGTTTGATAGATGAGAATAACTTGGAAGATAATCTTGGATAAAAAAAATAGTTACATATCATTTGGTGAAGTGAATTTAAATGATGGTGATGATGAGATTCCTTGCATTGATGAAAATTTTGTACCAAATAAAAACTGTGGTCAATGTGATTTGAACGAGTATTCGATTGAATAAACTTCTAGTTTTTTGTTTATTTTCTTTTTTTAATTTCACTTATCTTTGATGTACATGTTAAATTCAATATATGTAATATAATTGTAAATATTTTTATTTCAACTTTCATTTCTAGTTGGTTCTTCAGCACAAACTATTGTTGTAAATTGTAATGGTTAGTCATTAATATTTATTATTCTTTTAATTTGATATTTTAATATAAGTATTATTTATTATATGATAAAGTTATAACATTTTAAATACTTTGTATTGTCATTAATTTTATATTTGTATGAAGGTTAAATAATCATTTTTTATATTAATTGTGGTTGTTATTTATATTTGAAATATGTTAAAAGTATTATTAATAAAACAAATAGATTGTTTTTATTTTAAAATTTTCTATTATCATAATTTTTGGAGATAAGGTTGTTGGAAAATAATATATTATACAGTTCAATATATTGAAGGACTATTTTGCAATTTAAAAAATTCAAAGACTACTTTATAAATTTTAAAAAATATTCAAAACAGTACTAAGTATTAATTAATACATGTACAATACCGTACTATAATCAAATCCAATATCAATGTCGGTACAGTATTAATAACATTGCTTAAAACAAAATATGGGAGTTTAGAAAAATCAATTACAAAATTATTTTACATATTAATTTAAACTTTTATTTCATAATTTATAATGATAAATTAAAAAGAAAGATTTTTTAATTTTATAAAATTCAAAAATTATTTTATAATTTTTAAAAATGATCTAAAATAGGATTTATTAATTAATTATTTGATTAAAAATCAATTTATTAATTAATCAGATAATTTTTTTAAATAAATTCTTATAAATCAAATAAATCAATTTACTTTTATTTAACAATCTTTTTACAATTAAACTTCAGACAATAACATTCTCTTTCAATCTTGTTATAAATCAATTCTATGACGATCTCAACTTTTTAAATCTTAAATCTTTTGTCTTTTCAATTTAATTTTTGATCTGATTTTTTAAAACATTGCATATAACATTACTACCTTCGTCTTTTTAAATGTAAAGTAAACGGAAATAATAAATTGAAAATAAAGATGTGGCATTGGCAGATCCACTCTCCAAGCCAGCAAATTGTAAGCAAGGGAAAGAAGAAATTTATAATAATGGCTTACAAGAGAAGGCTCTGATCAATTTCAAAATGAACATAAAACAAAAGTAATAACCAGATTGATAAGCAATAATTCACTATTATTTTGTTGATAATATAAAGTGCTCGTATGTGAACCAGGAACTTCTATCTAGGGATTACTAGTATAGATCAACATAGATTTCATCAACAGAGTAAGTTCAAAGGTATTCTATTATTCTCAACCGTTGTATCAACCCCATAACACAATCATGTTCATCAGACTGTCTAGACAAATGAACAAAATATCTGACGAGAGCAACCAAGGGCATAACTCTTTATCCAACTGATTTTCTTGTATTTCAATTAAGTGCAAATATGTGAAAGTTGTTACCATCAGCAGAAAAGTTCCAGACCCAATACAATCCATGTTGCTAGTCATCCATCAAACTAAGCAATTTGACAGAAGAAAACCAACAAAAAGTGGGAATCGTGCAATCAAATGCACCTATTTGTTTCCATTTGCTTCCAACTCCATCTCACTAAGATTCAGAAGCAAGTCATTGGAGTGCAGAAAAACCTTGTTGGCTGAATTCGAAATAGTTTGTGAAATTTCTCTGGCAGCTTCAATTTTCCTTAAAGTGATGAATGCAGGATTCTTGGCAATTGCTTGACCAATCATCTCAGCACTCTTTGCCTCACCCTACAAGCCAATAAGTAGGAAATAATTAGAGGGATAAGAACACCGGGCAGTAATGAGAAAATTACTAGTTTTTTTTGTGAAATAGTATCTAGTAGAAAGCAGTATATTTTGCTAGCAATTTATTGAATATTAAAAAAAATCCTTCCTTATTCTCTACTACTTTTTCTCTATGAACGTTATCAACCAAAAATCCTAGCAAATGCCAAGAAAACCTTCTAGAAACAAATAAAGATTATGCATCTTAAATAGGATACACCATGGCATCTACAATAAATATTTTCTTTCTGACCTGTGCTCTGATAACAGTACTCCTTTTGTCTTGTTCAGCTTTCTCCACAGTAAATTTAGCCCTTTCTGCGTCCTGTGCAGCTACCTGTTTCGCTTCAATTGCAACGGTAAATTCTTTCCCAAAAGTCAGGCTGGTAATTGATACATCATCAAGTGAAATGTCAAATTTGGCAGCCCTTTCTGTCAAAATCTTTCTTATTTCTCTACTCACAGTCTGCAGGATACCCAAAGTTAATGCATAATGCTGTGACAACTATAGAAAAGAATAAAGGAGCAATGTCATTACCAAATAGTTCTTCAAATAAATGCTTCCCAGTACTCAAGGATGCTAACTAAATCACAAACAGTTTTTTGGCAGGAATAACCTAACGAATTCTTACTTCTCTCTGTGTAATCAGTTGGCTGGCATTGTACTGGGCAACCACCGCTTTTAATGTTTCATGAATGATAGAAGGCAAGACTCTTTCATTATAATTCTCTCCAAGATTGCGATAGATTCTTGGTAATTGGTCTGTGACAGGACGAGTAAGAACCCGAAGCCCAATTTTTACCTACAAGAATGTGTATTAATATCTATAAATTCTAGATCTTAAGTATCAGAATGATGCAAACAGATAGATCAAGAGTTGTAAGTCGCACAAAAGTACATGCATCTATATAAACTCTCCTGGCGGATGGGTAATATCCAGAGTAGCTATTTATGAGGAGAACAGGGGATTCTAGAGGGTATTATTCTATTCGTCTTCTAAATCTTCGACACAAGAAAAGATGTGTAAGTCGCACAAAAGTACATGCATCTATCAGAAGCCTGGACGAACAATCCATGAACTAACTTACATGGTAATTGCAGCATACCTAACTATAAGCAACAAGAACTTAGTAAGATGCAAGAGAAAGAAAAAGAAATACACAATATACATACATAAACTTGTATGCACCAATCAGGTTTCCAAGTCCATTCAGCTAACAAAATATCATCTATTCATGCATCATACATAAGGAGACAAATGAAAGTTCTAGCCAAGCCAAAGGAAGATATATATGCTAAAAGATCATTAATAGAACAATGATATGAAGCGGTTACAAATAAATGGATGTTCTAAGTAATTTCAAGAACAAATGGCACTACTAATCAATACAACATCTCGTAGATGAAGCTTGTAGAACTGCTAATTCTTTTAACATTTTTAAGTGCATAATCAACCCTGCAAATCAGTTTTAGTAGCCCAGCAAAAGGTGTAGTGAAAAAGCATAGAGTGCATTACCGTTTGGAGGTCATGGCTTCCTGAAGTACTTTCTACCAGATGAGGCCTTGCACGGACATCATAGATTACTGGTCGTTCAAACCATGGAATCATAAGATGAGTCCCTTCAGGATAAACCTGCAAAGTTAACAAGAACAGTTTACTTTAAATGAAGTTGGAAAACCATCCAAAGGAGCATCACATTTTGTTATTATCGTTGACATTACTGATAAAATAAACCACAAAGTACCATACTCAGAAAAGCTCAACAACGACAACTTTGCTGTGTAGCAGTAAGTTCAATGAAACAAAATCAAAGAATATCCAAAATATTATAATAGCAAGAAGCTTGAAGTATTTGAATAAATTCAGAGAACATATACATAGAAAATCAAGTACTCTTATGGCAGTGTTGCAGCTAGAAGAACATAGCATTATGAAGAATTCATGTGAAAAACCTTGGTTGATAATCCCAATCTTCTATTTCCACAACCTCTACCACTACCATTGCATTAATTTTATGGACTAACAACTGAAAAGAAAGTGGAATCACACTGCCTATGTTCAAATAAACTAACAAGGTAGTACTAGTTCTTCATGGATTAGTACTCTCTTGATCCTATCAAAGACATGAAAGCTAGATTTTCTGACTTTCACCTTGCGGACAAGGTGAAGCTGATGGGGGGAGTATTGGTAGAACCAGGAATACTCAGAAATAAATTTACATATATAGTAAATATATATATATATATATATATACTGGTTCAGCCTGATCTTGCTGGGGTTGAACGTCGTTGTTTGGATCCATGATCTGTGCTACTCTGGCTATAGAATACCTGCAAA
>JANKOE010000009.1:6037206-6048597 GCA_026284465.1 Erythroxylum citrifolium | reverse complement strand
GAAATGAATATTTGGTGAAGTCTTGGTATAGAGTTGCTATATGATAAGCTTTTAATGAAATGAAAGAGTAGAAAAGTAAAAAATAATGTATCAGATGAAAGTAGAGAGAGAAACTAAATGCAGAAAATTGAAATTTGCATGTGTGAGAAATGAATTTGGATGTTTAATTGCGAATCTTGGATTTTTGAATTGTGTGTTTGTTGATGAGCTAAAAATGAGTTAGAAGAATTGTTTTGAGTGTTATTTGAGTTAATTGGTGTGAGAATTAATTTTTCGAAAATTTGCAATAGAGAGAGGAAGAACCTGTGGAGTTTCAGATTTTTAGGGTTTGAATATAAATTTAAATTGAGTTGTTTTCAGACTAATTTGAGTTGAAATGGAAGTAGAAGAATTATTTTAAGTGTTATATGTGTTCATTGAAAAAGCTAGAACTAAGAAATCTGGAGAAAAAAATGGAAGACTGGAAGAAGATGCAAATCTGTAGTTGAGTTTTTGGAAAAGTGGTTTTTGAAAAAGCTAGGGATGTTGCAATTGTGAGAAGAGAGGAAGAAATAGACTGTTTTTGGGGTTTAAAAGCACTACGGTGACTTTACTAAGAACGTTGGAAGTCACCCTCGTGCTTAAGCACGACGGTGACTTTGCTAGTAGGATTGGGAGTTCACCATCGTGTTTAAAGGGTTGACTCACCCTGAACACCTTTGCTTCTTTTGGCCATAACTTTATCATGTGACCTCCAAATGACATGAGACTTAAACCAACAAATTCTTAACACATTTTTATACCCCTTAATAAAAATTGGCAGCCTTTAGAATTGAATTGGAAAAGATTGATTGAATCAAATTGAGGGAATCTGTTGGAATAGTATAGACTGGAATATTTTATTAAACGTACTTTGGTATTTTGCTTATACCTTGTCTTGTAGAACTCTGAATGGGGTGATTCATGATTGGAATTAAACTAGTGTCATAGGCTACAAATTGTCTGAAGAGATCAAATTTTAATTCTATCTCTAAGAATTCCAGAATCTGGCTTGAAGTTCAATACATAATACATTTATAGTTCATAGAATAGTACAAATTAAATTGATTATAACTTTTGGAATACTGAATCAAATGGTATGATATTAGTGTCATTAGAAACTTAAGACATTGGAGAACAATGTTCTAGAAGGAAGTGTTGCCTAATTTTGTCATTTACCTTATCAGATTGATTATGCAAAGTTGAAGTGGTCAATTTGGTTACAAAATTGATTTCACTTTGTTTTATTATGGTCCGAACCCTAAGTACAAATGATAATTATGAGAGTTTTGATATCTGAATGATTTGATGATAAGGATCACAATAAGATACCCGAAATTGTCATTGAATATGCATTATGCATATTTTATATAAGTAGATGTGCATAAAGGAATATATATACATTTATGCAAAAGTGTGATATTTGTAAATGTGTTTTGTATGCAATAGAGGAGTACATTGGACGCCAGTCAGACATTGCCGGTCCATCCAGGAAATAGCATATTGGAGTGTACTATGAGTCAACCTAGATGATTTTCCTAGGATTTATTTGATTTGATTTGTTTAGCTTCCAATTATTGAATTGTTGTGATTTGTTATGAATTCCGGACTTAAAGTCCAAGGAGTTTAATATTTGGGTATGTATTGGAAGTGTTCTAAATTTTTGTGAAATTCTAAATGATATTTGCATTCTCAACGAAAGTTGAATGCTGAACTTAGGTCCGATGACTATGAGATTTTGACTGTGCTTCATATATGACTGTTATTTATGGCATATTTGGTATTTGATGCATACCATAAATTGAATGCTTAGATAAAGGCATTGTGACCAGAGTAGCCAGTATGAAAGCCTTGCACGTAGAGCTTTGCTCCGTGCTTTCTGTTCGCACGTAGAACTTTGCTCCGTAATTTTCATTTGCACGTAGAGCTATGCTCCGTGATTTCTGATTCTGACTGAGCCCAATGGACCAGTATCTGTATATTTATGTGAAAGGCACTCGGTCACAACAATAATAACGAATCTGGAGTCTCATATGCATATGTAATTGTATATATCTAATCTGATTCGCAATGATAACATGATGAGCCATGATAATGTGAGTACTCAGAATAAATATTTGTGAAATACATGATTTGTGTATATGATCCGGTGAAATCATCAATGATGATTCACTCATTGAGTTCGCGAAACTCATAAAAAATTGCAATGTGACTTTTCAGGTTGAGGGAAGTTATCCAATTAGACCAATTGGAGTTCAGCCACTACAAATGAGCATGAGTTAGGGATCGGGATCAGTTTGCACCTGCATATGTCTTCAGTGATTTTGTTTTTGAATTATGTTCCGCAAGAATTATACAAAGTGTACTTGAATGATTTGGTAGTGAAATGACTTTATGATTTCAATGTTTTGTATCTGAAGTGGGCCCGATTTGATTAATGATTTCTGCATACGTGTACATTATTTTAAAGAAACAAAAGTTTTGTAATGAATTTTGACTGAATGATTGTTCTAGCATGCCATCCTTGTAGGGTACGTATTCGGATATCACCCAGGATGTCGGGTATATGTCTTGCAAGAGTGGGGGCCTACATCAGAAATACAAGATACATAACCATCATCAAATTCTAATACCAAACCAAATGTTACAACCTTATACTGAATCACAAACTTTCAACATGATACCTAAACAACCATTGCAGTTCCAAGTTTAACCTCTCAAGGTAATAGAAATTTTGGTTTTGTTTCAACTTTGCTTGTACACTTTAAATCCCATCACTTTTACTTACATATCTATTCTTTTCTCTGTCCCATCCACGAAAATATATTTACTTCCACATCAATTTAAAGGTATACAACCACAACATAATACTATTCTCATCTTCTTTAATATAACCACGAATACAAATACATTAACTATATGTCCAACATATCGAACCATGTAGTATCTCCTATATATCAGGCTATCAACAAACTTTCATTTTCTCACACTCTAACAGATCATCATTCATTTTGATTTACCCCAGAGGGTTCAGATATAGACGGATGAGATTGCGTAGGATTATTGCTCTTAACAACCTCATCAACAGCCTTATGAGATCTTTCCATACTTAAATCTAAAATCAAAATGTGGGATAACCCGCATTAGGCCAAACATAACTCTTATATCCAAGTACAAGTAATATTTAAGTGTTGGTTAAACCAAAATCACCTAAACCATAATCTGATACCAAACAATGTAACATCCGCACACCCCTTGGGAGGATATGCAGATGCTACACAAAATATAACCAAAATAATCTAAAACATATTAAACATTCATTACATGCATTCCCAGAAACTCAAGCAAACATACATTACCTTTCATTAAAAGTTGTTTTTAAACAGAACATATTAAACATCATATATAATGAACTTATCAAAATACACGCCTTAAACATAATCCATTCTATAATAAGGTTATTACAAACCATTAAACAAAATACAAACTGTCTCATAATGTCAGATACAACTCAAAAACTCAAATATACATCTTTTAAAACAAAAAATTCCAAAATAGAACATATTCTTCATTGGCCACTGTGGTAGATTGTCCCAGTCTTTAACCTTTTTATTAGAACCTACACGAAGGCAAAACCAACGTGCTAAGCATATAACTTAGTGGGGAATAACTAAACAAGATATAATCTGGCGACTATTTCTAACAGTCGTCTAACATTCACATGCACTGTATCATGTCAATTCACATACAAACCTTAATTGTTCAAATTACAGAGTAATCCAAACATTATGCTTCAAAACATAATTTGATGGATATAGATTCAGAGCATTCTCGCATCAAAACAAAACTCATAAATATCAAAACAGAATGTACAAGTATCATAATTGAATATCAGAATAGGATATAATCCTTTCATATTAAAGTATGACTTATGTCAAAACAAAACTTGCTCTGTATCGGAATAGAATTTGCTTATATCAAAACTGAACATGTATCAGAATACAAAACAAGTTAGGCTGCTAATCGTTTTTACAGAAGTGGGTAATGGGACTAGAATAGAAGATATCATGATTGTTATCTAAAATAGAAGAGACTTAAGTCTCTGAAACAGAAGACACATAAGTGTCTTAAATCAGAAGACACCGAAGTGTCTGGCACAGAGGACACCTAAGTGCCTAGTTATAGAAGACACCTTAGTGTCTGGTTACAGGAGTAACTGCAGACCCTTCTAGCCATGCTTATTTACCCACGACAGGGACTTGACAATTTTAAAATAAACCATTTCAGATTTCAGAATCTTATACAAAAGATGTTGTGCATCATATGTCTTCATTCCCTTTTTCCTCAAATTGAACATATACATGCACATCCAAACAAACTTAACATACCTTATGAGCATAAACATATGCAATAATGTACCATTAAATACCTTATGTATTTAGACATTTCATATAATTACATAAATTCTAAATTCACAAACAATCATAATCAATTCACATCATATAACTCATTTGAAAACACATTTATATTCGTAAAGACTCATTCATCCTTGAACACACCATAAATACACATTATTCACTAACCACACATTCATTAAGTAATTACCTCAATTAACAATTCATAACTAAATTAACTATTACTCAATTAATCTAACATCATTTAAGTTTATTTTCAACCTCAATTAAGTTCAATTAAACCATTATTAAGAGCCTTAACCTTATATATGTTAGCAATTGCACAAAACCAAGTTTTTCATCTTCCTAACCCTTTTCCACGACTGTGGGAATATGCCTTATAATTCCCACGACTATGGGATAAGTGAACCGAATGTTCACTTACCCATAACCTTCAAAGTACTTCCAAAACTTAACTCCTTCATACACCTTTAACACTCCTTCACTGTAGTTCATCAATTCCACTTCAATTCCACCTTATTCATGCCTCAATTCCACATCTAATTCATGTCCAAACCAATTCAAAAATCATTCATTAAAAATCTCACAATCCATGATCTTCATGCATAAAAATTCAAAGAAAAAGCTATCAACAACTATCATTTTCCAGACCTCAATTCATCATCAATTCAGTATATATTCTATTCATTTCAAACAACATATAATTCATAACACAATATGCTATCAAGTTTAGAATTCCCTTATATAATTAACATCAAGTTCCTTCTTCAAAGAACCAAGTAATCCAACCCTTCATGCAACCAACACACTTCTAAAATCAAGACAAATGTGAGATGATCTTAACACTAAGATGATAACAACATACAAGGTAGTATAAAGTAGCTTTCTTGATGCAGTAACTTACAAAGGTTCTTAAGTGTTGATGACCCAAAATCAAGCAAAAACTCTAGAAGTTGAGAGGAAATGAGAGAGTTTCGTTGGAGAGAGTGCAAGATAGTGAAGAATGAGCAAAACATAAATTTCTCCAACAGAAACTTGCCTCATCTAATGTTAGGTGTCATCAAGTTGTAACAACATATGTCACTAGGCATGTCCTTCATTTGTCCCAAATTGGAGCTACCAACTGTCACCAATATATTAGGCCATTTGTCTCTCACTTATTAATGCCACTTGTCATTTTACTAACTATGCCATTTGTTAATGCATCAACTATGCCAAATGTCACTAACTCATAGGCTTAGTCGTTCTAATTTTTATGTACTAACTTATCTTGCCACTTGACAATTTTCCTAGTCCAAATTTATATTTTAATACCTCAATTCTCTAATGGTATCAATTAATTCCAAATCACTAAGTATGATCCATTAAACCAAAATTCAAGTCATATGCAATTCTCAATCATCTCACATTTTTTAACACCTATCATACATGTACTTTCATGAACATGTAACATTCCAACTAGGGTACAATTTGGGGCCTTACATGTAGCCGGAATCAACCAAATATTACTTACGTAACATGTAAAGAACATAATATTAATAAAAAATATTATAAATGAATCATAATTAATATGTTTATTTAAAATAATATAATACCTTACAAAAGCATAGGAAATTGATTCGTTACATTTGTCACTGTTTCTAAAAGAACTCGAGAGTCATTTGAAGTACCTTCCCATCCAGCCATTACATATGTAAAATGCATGTCAAATGATCAACAACATATAATATTTTGGGTTGGATTAATTCTTTTGCCCCTATATGGTATTTGTTCATCGGTCAGAACATGTGCATCAATATGTGTACCATTTATTGCTCCTATACAATCATAAGGACATAATTAAAATAGTAATTAAATATATGAAGGTACCTGAAAATATGGAAAGAATTTTGAACTATGTTGAATCTCAGGAGGTGTATTAGTAAAAGATGGTGGAGGAATGACTTTTTTTACAAGACGATTAACTGCATATAAGACTTTACAAAAGTTCTTAGAAATTTTCCAGGTCGAATGTCGAAAGTATTTTTCATTGACTATAGTTGTCTCACTATGCGCTATAGTCATCAAGAAAATTGCTACTTGTTCCTCCAAGTGAAATAACTTGTTGCCTTTAAGCCTCCTAAACTATTCAACTGATCATATAAGCTCAAGAAAATTATCTTTCCCATTCTTAAGTTTCATAAATCCTTATAGGATTCCCATTCAAAAGTTCTAATATCTAATCATAATCTGGTAGAGCAGAAGTTCTACATGGTTGCTTTTATAAATGAAAATATTTGTTGTCTCCCTTAGCTAGAGAAATAATGATTACCTTCTTCTGTTCATCATCAGAATCTGATTTGAAATCTAATAAGAAATCCATGTATCTACAAAGACAATATTAAATAATTAATAAAAAATTCAATCAAAAAGTTTAACCAAATGTAGACAAAATATTCATACATTAAGTCCTATATTCATGCAAAGCACAAACTTAAAATGTTCAAACAATGGAATAGTGCTTAATATAAAACTGTCAAATTAATAATAATTTGATATGCAATAATATGAAAATATAACTACAGCGAAATAATCCAATCCATTTCCTTTTATCTGTCATCTTTATAAAAATATCCCTTTAAAGTGGAGAATCATGTAAAGTCTTCGTAGCTTTTCCTTGTTGCACACCTTCAACACCTAATTCATCTAAGGAATTTAGACATTCCATCATTATATTAGACTCTTAAGATCTATTCTCTATAGTGGATGATGTTTAACTCACTTTTTTTTTCAAGTAAATTATTCTTCCTTTTTGATTGTTCACTAAGTATAAGCAAGACCTCTTCTAAAATGTTAGAATATGCCTTCTTTGCTTCTTATTCTAATGAGATTTCTTTCTCATAGATGGAGAACTTATATCTTGATCTTCTTTTTCTTTATACAAGTACTGTTTATCAACTTCATTTCTATGATCCTATCCTGTACTATTCGATGGAGATTTAATTGATGGATGTGCATGCACATTAATTGCAGTAGTATCTCCAAAAATATGACACAAGTCTAAAAATTCCTTACATCCTTTTTTCTTGAATCTGTGAGCCATTTTATACACCTATAATGTTGAAAAAGGAATATGAGAATAAGTATTATATAATATGATATATTAATAAAACAAAGATATATTTTACCTCAAATAGATTTTCTCAACATTCATTTGTAGCATTAACTTCACTAGTAAAGGAGTTGTAGCTGATTCATGTTTCTTTGAGTAAGTTCTTGAAATTATTCAATCTAACCCTTAATCCATTATACTTATTCTTCAATTGAATATCAGTATATTTCTTATTGAATTTTATTTGAAGTCTTGTTTTAATATTCTTCCAACCAGATTTGGAAAAGGTAGTAGTCGTTCAATATCCCTTTTTCACTTCTTCAACCATCAAGGAGATTAAATACATCTCTATAGTATCATTCCATACCCCCATATTTTTCATTTATTTCCACACAATCATTGGAATCGTTAATATTGTTCAAATCTTCCATCACTAAATGTAATAACATATCAGTGACATCAATCACAACAATTTCTACAAAGTATTAAATTCTAAACATGGTTCAAAATAAGCATGAGTCAACCACAACAATTTCTACAAAATATTAAATACTAAACATAATTAAAAAAATAGGAGACAACCATATCAAATGTTGAATTGCATATAAGAACATGGAAATGTTATAATAAAAATAAAAGTGTAAATTTGATTTTATAGCATAAAACTAAAGGTGTCAATTTAAAAAAGTCATAATATATGCGTAATGGTAAAATCAACGACCTCGCCATTTAACTACACTCGATCTTATGATTAATGTATTTACTACTCATTTTGAATAATTTTTATAGGTAATCAAATTACACTCAAATTTGATCAAAAAAGTGACGTGCATTTGTAGTAATGGAATTACAATGAGTGCAAGACAGATTGCCTTTGCTACTCCATGCCTATTGATTTATTCCTTAGATATAAAAACCATTTCTTGTACACCAAACTTCAAAGCATCATCTTCTAAGCATTCACAACAAGATATCCCCATTTGTTATAGTGAAATACCTTTCTCTCTCTCATGGCAACACTCCTCATACCATTCTCACAACCTCCAACAATTAGATCATCTCTAATCAACCGTGTACACCACACCCCCTTGATGTCTTCTCCAATACTCAATTTTGCGTTGTCCAAAGCAACAATCTAGGAAGCTTCCTTCACTTGAAACTCGAATCAAAGATAGGGTCTTTAGATATTGATCTATCATGGTTTCATCCTTCTGACTGTTCTTGCTTTGATGATAGATTTCAGAAAGCTAAAGTTCAAATTTGGGAATTATGTCTCTAATGGTGTTAGATTTCATAAGGCTAGATTTTGGGAGGTGACACATGGTGAGTTTAAGTCTTCAGTTATCTATGATGATGGGAGTGAGATTAAAGCGAGCTTAATTGTTAATGCAAGTGGGTTTGCTAGAACTTTTATAGAGTATGATAAGCCAAGAAATCATGGTTATCAGATTGCTCATGGTGTTATAGCTGAAGTGGATTCGCATCCAATTGATTTGGAAAACAAAGGACTCTTTGGTGAAAGAAAACAGTGGTTGATGAATTAATGAGTTAGATTTAATTATGCTATAGTAACTTGTGCATGTTAATGTAGCAAAACACGTTTGCTTTCTTTCACTTCTTTGCTTGAAGAGGAAAATGATTAGAAAAATGTTTTTCTCTAGGTGATGATTAGAAAAATAGGTTTCAATGCAAATAATAGTCATAGCAAATCAAGGAATATATTAGAAAACATACATAAGCAACATATACAAAAACAAACTTGAGAAATGATAGAAGACTCAACTGAAGACGCAAACTACGACACATAGGAGAGAAACCTGTTTTCAAAACACACAAAAACTTTTTGTGAAAATTTTTTTTTTAGAATACACGAAAACTTGTTGTGAAATATTAAGGAAACATCTTTTTTTCTGTTTTCGTGAAACTGTTGTGATTTTTTTTATTTTGGAAAACAGCAGAATGCAATAATAACGAACCAAACATGTTTTAAAAGGATGTTTTTTTTTATAAAAACCACAAAAAGAAACGAAAAAAAAGAAAACAAACACCCCCCAAGTTTTCCACTCCCTTTTTATTCCTATTCAAACAAACACCCCCAAGTTTTCCACTCCCTTTTTATTCCTATTCTACAAATTGAATTCTTACAATAATGGAATCCATCTAACCAATATGGGTTTAGTGCCATTTTTGCAAAGAGAAAGTACGTCAATGATATATGTAGACGATGATTTTAGATAATAAGATATGATTTGAATTTAACAAATGCAAATATCACACCAAACAATGCTTTCACCGTAGTAGTGTAATTTTTGTAAGTATCTCCTAGAGTTTTGCTATATAAATTAAAAATAATTTCATTGATCAAGCACTACTTCCACAACATAGTCATTTGTATCAGATATATGTTTGACAAAAATGTTTTTATTTGCTACTATCATGATAGGTGTGTTAATTAACTTTTATTCAAAATAGTAGATGATTGATTTTATTTCTTAAGCTTATATAAGAATATACCAATTGTAAACTGCAAGTACATGGTGTAGTTGTAGCTAGCACAGTCAAGTAGGGGTCGATCCCACTAGGATTTTCAGTACTAGTATTAACCTTTTTCATATTATCTAATCGTTGAATCAGATTGTGGATTTAATTAAAAATTAAACTAAATGAACTAAAATCAGATTGGAACAATAATGAATTTAGATAAAAGGATAATACTATGAAAAGTCGATGTCAAACAAAATGTACCTAGGTGATGAATCCCCCTAAATTTTTTTAAATATTAACTCTTTATTATGCAATTTAATTATTGATTAGTTGATCATGAAAATTCTTATCTTATGTTAATATCTTTTTCAAAACTATTACTAACTAATCCCTCGGTTGATTAACTGAATCTTTTTCTAGTTAAAACCTTTGGGATTGCATAACTGATTAATGAATTTCACTATTAAGTTTGATCCTAATCTAGAGAATTTATGTTAACTTATCTTTGGGCTTGCATACAATTTCTTCCAATTATGATATATCTATTCACACAAAAGATTTCTCAATCTCAATCATATGAAATCAAATTATGAATTAATATTCTAGATATATTAGAACAAGAATATAACACATAATTGAATCTTAATAAATTAATTAATAAAACTACAATAAATAAAAGATCAAATCATATTGTCGTCACATTTTAGGGTTTATCTCACCTAAGCACTAAACAAATTAGTTCCTACTCATAAAAAACAAAACTAATAACAAATATTTAGAATAACAAATAGAAAACAATGAAATCATATTCTAAATCTCCTTTTTTCTCTATTGAATCTTTTTACAATTTGGATAGAATGTTGCTATCTATCCAACATACACAGGCGTGTAACTTCACACGACCAAAAACAATATTCTTCAAATTTTCACGTTTATAGAGACTTACACAATCACTTTATATGGTCGTGTCGGTCTTCATTTGCTATAAATCTTCGTTTCATATCACGAATTATTCTCTTTTTAGTTCATAAAAGGCAATTATCACTTATAAACATATTTGGAGTAAATTAAGTATCAAAAATATTATAAAATTATTAAATAACAAATAAAGTATATTAAATATGAGTATAAAAATATAATCAAATAATCATTTATGACAAACGTAAACAAGTTGGAAAAAGTAAAAAGGACACATCATTATGAAATAACTTGGTCAAGGCTTGAAAAAATTCTGTACGAATCGTTTATAATATTCAGTATGTTCCAAAATACTCCATCCGATTCATAATAAGTATCGTTTTAGAGGAATGTACACTTATTAAGAAAGTTAATGAAATATCTGATATACCCTTATTAATTACATGTTAAAGTGCCTTGAAAATA
>JANKOE010000009.1:5890862-5901796 GCA_026284465.1 Erythroxylum citrifolium | reverse complement strand
GTTTTTGATTGTGTTAAATTATGACTCATGAATTGTTTGTAAATGGTTGCTTGACTTGAATTGAGTAGTGAATGATGTGAGAAGGAATGGAAGTGAGGATTTAGGTATAAAATGGATTAGATGAGTCAAATGTTAAGAAGGAATATGTGAAAATCTGGAAAATTTGCAATAGCTTGATTTTTGAGTGTGCTCCAATAGTATGATCATAATTGCTTCTATAGTTGTTCAATTGAGTTGAGTTTTGGTTCAAATGAAACTAGAGGATATGGACTACAATTCTTATGAAGATATTGATTGTGAATTTTGTCTTGAAGAGTCCTAAATGTTGGCATGAAATTAGGAAAATTTAGATAAGCAAAGTTGTGAATAAATGACTATGATTGTGTTTCCTTTGGATGTGTATGAACAAATAAGGGATATGAGTTGGGTATGAATGAGTTGGAGCTAAACTTGAGGTGTATATGTATGTATTCATGAACTTGGAAATGATGAATTTTGATTATAAAGTGCATGGTACATAGGAGTAAGTATGTTAGGGAGAAAGGATATAGAGATGATGAATGATGAGATGAAGTTGAGAATGATGAATGAAATGAGATTAGAATTGAGGATTTAATGAAATCTAATTGATGTTTGTGTTGTTATGAAGTAGATTTGTGATAGCAAAAGTGAATTTGATAAGATTATGGTTTTATATGATGATAGGATGGGTATAGGAAGCTTGGAAGAGGCTTTGGAGGAGGTTTTGGTGATGTATGTCCGTTTAACGGACCTTCTTGAGTGTAAAAACACCCTAAGGGCAGTGCCTTCTCAGGTGAAATGGGGTTGTTTTGTCGATTCATGTCCGTTTAACGGACATTCTAAGGTCAGTTACTATTTATCGCGTTTTTGACCATTTTAGAGGTCGAATCTCGATTTGGTGTCTTCCTGAAAGTTGTAGATCTAGATGTCTTCTTTCCAATGGCACAACAACGAAAGGAATCAGAGTTTTTTAGAAAACGTTATGGCATTCGCGCCAATCTAGGTTAACCTGGAAATCAATCATGAACTTGGTTGCTTCTTTTGATTATAACTCCTTCTATAGAGCTCTAAATGACTTGATTCTTATGGAAATAGATTCCTAACACATTTTCCTATATCTCCACAAAATATTGTATTAATTGGTGTTGTATTGAAAGAGATTGATCAAATGCAAGTGTGAGGGTCTGTTAGAACAGTGTCAATGGGGTTAGTTTTACTAAACATTCTTCGATGTTTTGATCATATTTGGACTTATAGGATTCCAAATGAGATGATTCTTCTTTTGAAGTAAACTAGAGAAATAGGTCTACAAATCATATGAAGAAGTGAAATTTTGATTTAATCCCTAAGATGTTCAAATTTTTGATAGAAGTTAGCATAGTACTTAAGTACGGTCCGAAAGTGTTTGAGGTATATCTCCCAATATACCAAGCCAAATCGAGCGATTTTGGTGTCAATAGAATCGTAAGACATAGAGGAATATTTTTCTAGAAGATAGTGTGATCAAATTATGTTCTCTTCACTTGCCAATGTTAGTATTAATCATAAACCCGAAAGTGTGATTTAAAAAAAAGGATGAGTTTTGTTTTGAAAATGGCTTTACAAAGAAAGTGGTGGAATGATACCCGGGATTGTCATGCATGTATTATACATCTTTCCTTCCATTCATGTGCATTATTAAACATCGATACTTGTGCAAAATGTGATATATATGTGTGTTATTTGGTTATAGAGGAGCAACTGGAACGTCAACCCACAGACGTTGCTGGAACTTCCAAGCACTAGCTTTGGGAGCAGTTGATGAGTAACCTAGACGGTTCCTCTTATTTGTTTATGATTTGAGTGAATGAATGAATATGTTTGATTATGGATTCCGGACAGGAGGTCCGATGATTGTGTACTGGGAATTGTGTTATTGAAGTGCTGCTTGAATGTGAATATGGGACCTATGTGTTTTATAAAGTGATAAAGTGATAAATTATGTTACATGCATTCCATTCATGAATGCATATTCAGATAATGGCAGTTGGACCTGAGTAGCCACCGCTAGAGCTTAACGCTCAACGAGTGAAACCGAGCTTCGAGCTCGATGTGATTCAGAGCCATTGACTCAACGATTAATGAGCCCAGTATCCAATGGATACGGGACAATTCAGATACTCGGTCACAACAACGTAAAAATTGGAACGGGTCTTATGAGCATTTCATGTGCATCTTGATTTAATAAATTCTAGTGAACAATTTGCTTATGCTTAGTGGAAATGCAACATTTATGTAATGTGATTATGTGGTTGATTGATTGAGATGCAAACTCACTAATGTGCAAGAAAGTGTGATATTGTGTATAGTGGGCAAAATTGTTATGTGAATCGATGTGTGTTGATTGAGTGAACCATCGATGATGGTTATCTCGCTGAGTTTGCAAAACTCATCAAAATTGCATCGTTGTCTTTTCAGGATCGATAGTCGACGCTAGTTGTTAAGTGGCTCCACTACCGCGTAAAGTGTGATTGAAGTGAAGCTATGGCGCAAAGGTCGGTCAGCTGGAGTGTTTTTGGATGGCATAGTTAGCTTGTATACATAGTTTCCTCAATTTTGTAATGCCTTTGTACTAGACTTTGTAGATGTACAGATAGTAAGGATTGAAAGTTACTCTGTAAATTATGGATTTTGAGTAATGAAAGGAGGAAAAAGTTGATTTCAAAATATTATGGATTTTCTGTTGTTACTTTTAAATAAATATTGATATGATGCCATATGGAGTTTCGTAATGATCGATCGTAGTTCGCCTTTATCGTAGAATATGTACCGAAATGACCTCTGGGTGTCCCGGTGCGTATTCTGCGATAAGGGGGCGCTACATTTAGGTGGTATCAGAGCATGGTTGGCATCTGTTGGGACATATAGAATGTTTAGGCATGAAATCTCTTGAGAAATGCGGAAAATGATTGAAATTATTGTGTATTATAGGTCATCCGCTCTAGGTGATCAAGTAGATCAACCAGCTGACCAAGGATCGGTAGGAGCCAGTAGGGAGTCCTCAATACCTCGATCTGAGGAGATGCTTCCTAGAGTGCCTGAAAGGAGGTAGAGGACATATGATAGGGTGCGAAAGCAGGGAGCTGTGGACTTCTATGGTAGCACAGACCCTGTTGAGGCAGAGGAATGGCTAGAGAGGACCGGAAGGGTCTTTGATCAGATGGACTGCGAGCCTGATGAGAGGTTTGACTATGCAGTTTCTTTATTGCAGAGCCCAGCATATAAATGATGGAAAACTATCCCAGGCAGTACCACCAGGCCTTGCCAGCTGAAGTGGGGAGACTTTTTAAGGGCCTTCAGAGACAATTACATGCCCAAGATCTACTTGGACATGAAGATGTAGGAGTTTTTAGAATTGAAGCAAGGTAGGTTGTCAGTGGCGGATTATGAAGTGCGCTTCAATGAATTGATGGGTTGTGCCACTGCCCTAATTCCTTCAGAAGCAGACAAATGTAGGCGGTTTGAGAATGGGATGAATATGGAAATCAGAACACGGTTGGAGAGGTCAGATATGGGTACATTCATTGAATTGAGAGCTGCTACTGTGAGAGTTGAACAGTTGATGAGGGAAAAGAAAACTGAGGCTGGGCAAGGGTTTAGAGGAAAGAGGCCAAGTGAGAATCAGGGCAGTTATGGTAGAGGCTTTAGTAAGCGCCCAACTAGATCTTTTAAAGCCTCAGGTGGATCCCGACAGTCAGGGTTTGGACAAAGGTGTAGGTTTTTACAGGCTGGTAGTGGAAGAGGGGCAGGGCAGAATCAGCCTCCAGTTTGTGAGTACTGTGAGAAGAGGCATGGTGGTGAGTGTTGGAGATTGACTGGAGCTTGCCTCAAATGTGGCTCCATGGACCACCAGGTCAAGGACTGCCCAGCTACTTTAGGAGCGCAGTCTGCTGTCAGCGGTCGAACAGGAAGTAATACCACAATGCAGCAGAGTCGAGTGGGTGGACCTGGACAGAGAGGCCGAGGTAGATTCAGAGGAAGAGCTGGAAGTTCTTCCGCGAGGACTGAGGGGCGGGGCAGCCGACTACAGTCCCAGGCCCAGGTCAATGCCATGACGAGGCAGGAGGCCCAAGACTTGCCAGATGTGGTAGCAGGTGCACTTCTCATTTATGATTTTGAAGCTTTTGCACTGCTAGATCCAGGATCCACACACTCCTTTATCGCACTGCATTTGGCATTTAGACTACATTGTGATAGGGAGTCCCTACAGCATGGATTAGAGGTAAGTACGTCGGTAGGCCGTACTACAAATATAGGAGAGGTGTGTAAGGGATGTTTAATTAGGATTGATCAAGCAGAGTTGGAGACAAACTTGATAATATTGCAGTTGAGGGAAATAGATGTGATTCTAGACATGGATTGGCTCACTTCCCATAGGGCTATCATGAATTGCTATACCAAGGAGGTAGTCCTGGAATCTCCTGGTCAGTCGAGGGCAGTATTTCGAGGAGTTGGTCAAGCAGTGCCAGCTAGAATGATATCCTTCTTGAGTGCTTTGAAGTTGATGCAGGGAGGATGTGAGGCTTATCTAGCCCACATCATTGATTCGAGAGCTGAGCAAAGTGTCCGAGACATCCCAGTGGCTAAGGAGTTTCTGGATGTGTTTCCCGAAGAGTTGCCTGGTTTACCACCCGATTAGGAAACAGAGTTCACAATAGATCTAGTTCCAGGTGCTGCGCCTATATCCATTCCTCCATATAGGATGGCACCTAAGGAACTGAAGGAGTTAAAAATTTTGCTTCAGGAGTTGCTAGAAAAGGGCTTTATCAGGCCCAGTGTGTCACCTTGGGGAGCTCCAGTACTCTTTGTGAAGAAGAAAGATGGAACTTTGAGGTTATGCATCGATTATAGGCAACAAAATCGGGTGACAGTGAAGAATAAGTATCCGTTGCCTAGAATTGACGATTTGCTTGATCAGTTGCAAGGAGCTCAGGTGTTTACTAAGCTAGACTTGAGGTTAGGATATTATCAATTGAAGATAGCTGAGACTGATGTACCTAAGAGTGCATTCAGGAGCAGGTGTAGGCACTTTGAGTTCTTAGTGATGCAGTTTGAGCTGACTAATGCCCCGACAGCTTTTATGGCCTTGATGAATAAGGTGTTTCAGCCCTATATGGATCGATTTGTGATTGTATTTGTTGATGACATCTTAGTGTATTCAAAGAATAGGAAGGAGCATGCTGAGCATCTGAGAGTCATCTTACACATAATGAGAGAGAAACAATTATATGCCAAGTTCAGTAAGTGTGAATTTTGGCTGGATCAAGTGGTGTTTTTGGGACATATAGTGACTGGAGATGGCATACAAGTAGATCCAAAGAACATAGAGGCAGTGATGAATTGGGAACCTCCGAGAAATGTGTCAGAGATCCAAAGTTTCCTAGGTTTAGCTGGTTATTACCGGAGGTTTTTTGAGGGGTTTTCGCTGATCTCGGCTCCTCTGACAAAACTTTTGATGAAGAATGTAGTGTTCAGATGGAATGAGGAGTTTCAGAAGAGTTTTGAGGAGCTAAAACATCGATTGACTACGGCACCGGTGTTGGCTATTCCATCAGGGACCGGAGGATATGTGGTGTACAGTGACGCTTCGCATCAAGGTTTGGGATGTGTATTGATGCAGCATGGCACGGTGATCGCCTATGCATCGAGGCAATTAAGGCCTTATGAGATTAACTATCCAGTTCATGATTTAGAGCTAGCTGCAGTGGTCTTTGCTCTAAAGATTTGGCGACATTATTTATATGGGGAGACCTTTCAGATATTCACTGATCATAAGAGTCTGAGGTATTTGCTGAGTCAGAGGGAGTTGAATTTGAGGCAGAGGAGATGAGTTGAGTTGCTTAAGGACTACGAGTGCACTATTGAGTATCACCCGGGGAAAGCTAATGTGGTGGCAGACGTTTTGAGCAGAAAGTCTAATATCAATACGGCTTAGATTCAGTTATCGAGGTTACCCAATTTGATTTCATTGAGAGCTTTGAATGTGGAATTGAATTTGGAGCAAGACAGGACTTTCATTGCTACGTTGAAGTTGAGACCAATGTTGCATGACAGAATCAGAAGAGTTCAGGATCAAGACCCTGATATGGTGAAGCTTATAGAGAAAGTGAAGGAAAATTCGGGTTCTGAGTTTGAATTAAGGGATGAGACATTGTGGTTGAAGCAAAGGCTGTGTGTGCCTAATGTAGATGATTTGAGGAAGGAGATACTTGAGGAAGCTCATATGGCCGCCTATGCTATGCATCTTGGTACTACCAAGATGTATAACACCTTGAAGCATCATTTCTGGTGGCCTGGAATGAAGAAGCAAGTAGCGGAGTATGTGTCTAAGTGCATAACATGTCAGCAGGTGAAAGCAGAGCACCAAGCTCCAGTAGGAAAATTGCATTCGTTGCCCATTCCAGAGTGAAAATGGGAACGGATCACTATGGACTTCATCATGGGATTGCCTAAGACTCTGAGGCAACATGATGCGATCTGGGTCATAGTGGACCGGGTGACTAAATCGACCCATTTCCTACCAGTAAGGGAGAACAACTCACTTGATCAATTAGCCCAGAAGTATGTGAGTGAGGTGGTGAGACTGCATGGTATTCCAGTGTCCATAGTATCGGACAAGGATCCTAGATTTACATCAAGGTTCTGGAGGAGTTTGCAGTCTGCTATGGGCACTAAGTTGCACTTCAGTACAGCATTTCATCCTCAAACAGATGGACAGAGTGAGAGGACAATCAAAACTGTTGAGGACATGCTCAGAGCTTGTGTATTGGAGTTTAGAGGAGCTTGAGATCAATATATTTCATTGATAGAATTTTCCTACAACAATCATTTCCACAGTAGTATTGGGATGGCACCATATGAGGCATTGTATGGAACAAAGTTTTGATCGCCTCTATATTAGGATGAAGAGGGCTTGAGAATGATTGAGGGTCCGGAGTTGATACAAGATACAGTGGATAAGGTTAAGTTAATCCGAAGCCGAATTAAGGCCGCTCAAGATAGACAGAAAAGTTATATGGATCAACACCGGAGGGATATGGAGTACAGTGTCAGAGACAGAGTTTTCTTAAAAGTGTCACCATGGAGAGGAGTTTTGAGATTTGGTAAAAAGGGCAAGTTAAGCCCTAGGTACATTGGTCCGTATGAAATCATTGAGAGGATTGGACCTTTGGCCTATAAGTTGGCTTTACCGAATGATATGTCTCAATTGCATAATGTGTTCCATGTGAGTATGCTCCGAAGGTACCGATCAGATCTGACTCATGTGATTTCGGCTCAAGAGATTGAGGTTGCTAGTAATTTAAGTTATGTTGAGGAGCCGATAAAGATTGTGGGATCGCAGATCAAGCAGTTGAGGAATCGAGTCATTCCATTGGTGAAAGTTCTATGGAGGAACCACTCAACTGAGGATGAAACTTGGGAGACAGAAGAGCATATGAGGAGATAATATCCACACCTGTTCGAGCAAACAGGTAAGAATTTCGAGGACGAAATTTCTTTAAGGAGGGGACAGTTGTAACATCCCGTTACCTATGGGAAGGGTAGAATAGTAAATATAAGTGAACAATGGGAGTTTAGAAATGCATTTGCATGCTTATGCATATTGTGACATACACATACTTGTGAATAATGCACTTTTTGCACATGAAAATAATTGTACATGAATTCATTGACAGTCCGGGTATAATTGGTAATAAATGTGATTTGCTTTGAGAATTTTGGGGTTATTGATATTGAAAATTGTTTTGGAGAGTGAAATTTTTGAATTGGAATTTTTAGAGAATTTTAGGAAATTTTTCTGAAATTTTTGGAGATAATTTTTGGACTAGGAAAAATGTCAAGTGGCAGACCAAGTGATAAATGGTAGTAGAATTTATTGTCAAATAGCATTGGGATTTGTAATGTACGACTATAGGAATTCTTGCCAAGTGTCATTTATTGGATGTTGGGGTTGAATGGATTGGATTAGTTTAATGAGAGAATTATAAGAGAAATGCCTAGGATTTGGACAAGTGGCAAGTGACATGTGTCACTTGCCAAGCTATGCCATTTAACCCACCTTTTGGATACATCATCTAGGTCCTTTTGTATGTATCTCACGACACCCTCTCATTTGGAAGATCAAGTAGTGTTTTATTCTTGCTTTCTTCCTCATTTTCTTGGGTTATTTCCCTCCATGCCATTTTGTGCTAATTTTCTTCCACTCTAAGCCTAGTTCTATCATCCCTTACTTGCTTCCTTGTCACTTTGCTCTATCTTTCTTTCTCACCATAAAAACCTACCTCTACCACCTTTGGAGATGATGAACGTGGGTTGTAAGAGGAGTTAGGGATTTGTGGTAATCTTGAAGTTCTTGAAGAAATTGAAGAAAAACCAAGTAAGTGTTGCTCCTAATGTCATAGACATAGCTAATTAAAGCTAAGATAATGATTTACTTGAGTTGTGATGCTTTGATGTTGCAAAGTTTATGTTTGTGTCATGAATGATGATAAAGTATGATCATATCTTGTTGTTGTACGTATAGGATGAGTGACAAAGCATATATAGAGGTTTAGAGATTGAATGCTTTTCAAAGAGATGAATGGATGAGTGTAAACTTGACTATGAATAGATATATATGTATATGCCCTGTTTTTGAATTGTGATAAATAATAGATCATTATGTGTTTGTGAGTGATATCTTGAGTTGAATTGAGTAGTGAATGATGGGAGAAGGAATGAAGGTGATGATCTAGGTATAAGAGGGTATAAGATGAGTTAGAAGTTAAGAATGAATATGTGAAAAATCTGAAAATTTGCAACAATATGATATTGAGTATGCTCCAATGTTTCAGCCATAATTTCTGTTATTGTTGTTCAATGGAGATTATTTTTTGTTTGAATGAAACTAGAGACATTTAGATGCATTTCTTGTGAAGATTTCGATTTTAAATTTTGTCTTGAAGATTCCCAAATGTTGACATGAAGTTAGGAAATTAAGTACAGCAAAAGTGATGAATGAATGTGTATGCTTGTGTTCTATTTTGAGTGTTATGACCAATTAGGGAACATGAATGGAGTGTGGATGATTTTGAGCTAAACTTGAGATGTTATGAAGTGGCCTTGTGTTAAAAGAAAAGAATTTGAGGAGATTATGGGTATATTTGATAAATGGATAGGTGTAGGAAGCTTGGAAGAGGTTTTGGAGGGGTATTGGTGATGTATGTCCATTAAACGGACATGGAAGTCCGTTTAACGGACCTTCTCGGGTGTAAAAACACCCTTGGGACAGTGTATGTCAGTTAAACGGATATGGAAGTCTGTTTAACGGACCTTCTCGGGTGAAATGGGGCTGTTTGGTCGATTCATGTCCGTTGCAGGTCCGTTTAACGGACCTTCTCGGGATAACTTTGGAAATCGTGATTTTTGAGCATCTTAGAGTCCAAATCTCGCTTTGTGGTCTTCATAAAAGTTGTAGATCTCGAAGTCCTCTTTCCAATGGTTAAAACCGAAAGGATTTGGAAATGTGTTGAAAGCGTTATGGCATTCTCGCCAAACTAGGTTGAACTTGATTGAGGTCATAAACTTGGTTGCTTCTTTTGATCATAACTTCTTCTATAGACCTCCAAATGATTTGGTTCTTGAAGCAATAAGTTCCTAACACGTTTTCCTACTTCTCCACACACATTTGTATTAATTGGTGTTGAATTGAAAGAGATTGATTAAAAGAAAGTTTGGTAGTCTGTTGGAACAGTGTCGTTGGGATTAGTTTTATTGAACATAGTTCAATGTTTTGTTAATAATTGGACTTATAGGATTCCAAATGAGATGGTTTTTCTTTTGGAGTAAACTAGAGAAATGTGGTTACAAATCATATGAAGGAGCTAAATCTTGATTCAATCCTTAAGTTGTTCCAATTATTGATGGAAGTTGGGTATAGTACATAATGACAGTCAAAAAATGTTTGAGGCATATTTTCCTATTTACTAAACCAAATTGAGTGATTTTGGTGTCAATGGAATCGTAAGACATAGAGGAACACTTTCCTAGAAGAGAGGATGATCAAATTATTTCATCTTCACTTTCCTTTTTAATGTAAATAATAGACCAGAAAGTATGACTTGGAACAATATGAGTTTTGTTATGAGATTGATTTTGCAATGAAATTAATGAATAACTACCCGGGATTGTCATGAGCATGCATTATACCAATTTCATTTCATTCATGTGCATTATTAAACATCGACGATTGTGCAACTTATGATATATGTGTGTACTATTTGTTATAGAGGAGCAACTGGAACGTCAACCCACAAACGTTGCCGGAACTTCTAGGCACTAGCTTTGGGAGCAGTTGGTGAGTAACCTAGATGGTTTCTCTCAATTATTGTTTGCTCGTGCTTATGCTTTGAATAATGATTGATTGTGAATTCCGGACAGGAGGTCCGACGATTGTGTACTGGGAATTGCGATATTAAAGTGTTGCTTGAATGTGAATATGAGACTTATGTGCTTTATACCGTGATAAATTGTGTTACATGCATTCCATTTATGAATGCATAATCAGATAATGGCAGTTGGACCTGAGTAGCCACTGCTAGAGCTTAAAGCTCAACGAGTGAAACCGAGCTTCGAGCTCAAAAGTGATTCAGAGTCATAGGCTCAACGATTAATGAGCCCAGTATCCAAATGGATACGAGACAGTTCAGGCACTCGGTTACAACAACGTAATAATTGGAAAAAGGTCTCATAAGCATTTCATATGCATTTTGTTAAGTCTGTTCGATTGATTGGAATGTAGAATTACCTATGTATACATGACAATGTGAGATTTATGTATAGCGCAAAATTGTGAAATAATTGTTATGTGAATTGATTTGTTGCATGATTTGAGT
>JANKOE010000009.1:5790459-5818304 GCA_026284465.1 Erythroxylum citrifolium | reverse complement strand
ACCAATTGAGAACATAAAACACAACTCTTACCTATCAAGCTTCTAATTCTTCAATTCTTCAAAAGATCACAAATTCATTGTGCTTGCAAATTTTAAAAACCTTTTACCAATTAGTTTGTGAGTTGAAAATTTTTAACCAAGAATAGAACAATCAACACAACATGATGTTGAACTAGAGATAATGAATTATATCAATACTAAATTATTATAAGTTTATTTGAGCAAGTAGCCTTCTTACCTAGGGTGTCTAATCAATATACTAAATGAATAACTTGTTTTCTTAACATATTTATCTAAATGAGCATAATTTGGAATATATCAATCATAAAAATATAAAGGAAAGAGTAGGGAAGAGACATTGCATACTAATTTTTATAGTATTTTGGTAAACAAATCTTATCTACATCTACTTCCCAAAAATCTCATTTGGAATTTTGCTATCATTTTCTTACTATGTGATGAGAAACCTTTCTAAAATATCTTTCTTTGCCTCGTGTGAAGAGTAAACCTTTTATAAATCTTTATTTATAGCAAAGAGGAACTATAAGCTTTCCTTGAATTTAACTTGAAATAAGAATAGCCACTAATTAAGATTACAACACAATTGGTCCTTACTTTCTCACTTTAATTCTCTCGGGCTTAACTTCAAAATTTTTATTTTCTTTCTTTTAATCATCAAACATAAATATTAATAGTGTTTATATTTTATTATTATCAAAAATAAAATAAAATAAAATGGATATTGCTCCATTTAATATTATTTTATTTTTCAAAAAGAAGTTTAGATATTGGAATAAAGCAAGTCAATATTATGAAGTTGTATTAATATATATTTGCTTGTAAGAACTTGGGGCAGCCGGAGTTTTACCTGTAGGTGGAGAACTAGTTGGGTCTCCATGGTGAGGTGCGTCCGCTTGGTCCGCCTATGGGGTGGTGCGCCAGTTGGACCCTCGGAGAGGTGTGCCCGCTTAGCCCGCCTACGGGGTTTCCTTGGAAAAAAAAAATTTGGTATAGAATAAAACTTGTAACTCAACTTCGGTAATTTTAAATGAAAAATATAAAATTTCAAAGATTAATCTGACTTGATTGAGGTTTCTATAAAATTTCTACTGTTTTTATTGAGTTTAACTGGTACATAACTTATAACTCATAAATAAGTTATAATGGAATCACCCTTTCACAAGTTACCCTACATACTGTTATTGGTAAGAAAGGCCAAAAGAAGTCAAACTGTCAAACGACAGCGTATTGAGGACGCGGCTCAACATGTGTGTGCTATGTAGCCGTTGGAGTAGGGGAGAGATTTCTTGTATAGGGCTGCTGCATAAGGCCGTTGGGTTATGGACAATTTTAAAATGGATTCGACCGTTGGAGATCCTTTGTGAGAGGCTCTCTAAACAACGGTATACAACAATCTTCTCTCCTTCTCCCACACCCAACCCTACTGCCGACAGACTCTCTCTCTCTCTCTCTCTTTTCTGTCATAAAATTTGTTAGATAAGACCTCTCATTCAAGAAGAAGAAGAAACTTCCAGAACTTCTTTCATGGCGGAGAATGAACGTTGTACTCTTGAGAAGGCCACAGTCGCAATCATGATAGACGACATGTACGAGTTCTCCGCGCCCCGATTCTTCGATTTCATCAAGGCAGAGTCGGAGGAAGATGTACGAAATGCAGAGCTCTGGTTTGACAATTCTCTGTCCTACGCTCCTTCCCGTATGTTTCACTCTTTATCTTCCAAGAATTTCGTTTCCTATTCACAATGTTTTCTTGACTAGTTGATTCTGAAATTGCTGTACACGACATTCGAAGGATTAGTCGTTTTAGGTTATCAAGTAATGAGTAATTTATTTGGTTGTCAAAATTGTGTAAAAAATACGATAATCAGATGATAAATTTTCCATCACATAAGGATATTGTAGAATAAATAATTTATGAAACGATGAAGATTCTTCAAAGTCCTGAATGTGGAATGTACATGATAATTAAACTTTGGCAATTACAACATTAATACATCGAGCTTGATGTTCTTTTTCCTTCAATCTTGCAGCTTTCATGCCTAAAATTAAGACTGGTCGCTCGTTTAAGGTTGAGAGCCTCTGTGATTTTAGTGAAGCAGAACCCATACTGAAGGTGATGGAAGTTGTTGTATCAATCACTTCCAAAATGTGTGTTGATTGAGATGAGTGCCTGATTTATCGATGTTGAACTGCAGGTCGCAGAAATTTCACATTCAACGGCTACAAACTGTTCATCAGAGAATAGATCTCAATCTGAGGTCCTAATAACCACCGTGAAAAAGGGGGAAACAACTCCCGAAGAGGTAAACAAACCAAATAGTAAACTCCACCTTGAGTTAAGTGTTGTGCTTTTTTGATTGTTCTCTCATAAGCTTGATTCACTATTCAGATTTCTGTTGGTGACGGAAAATTCGTTGAAAATAAAGAGACTGTATGCAATGAGAGTGATGCAAGGTTTGCTCTTTCTTTTCCAGATGTTATCTGCCATTAATTTAATTTAATAATCATATAAAATTGACGGATTTCAGTTATGACATGATTATTGAAAAAAAATTAATTTCAATTGTGATGCAAGCCAAAATATATTTCCATGTTGTGTGTCTTCACTTTTCTGACTTCAGTTCTCCAAGCAGAACTGCTTCTTTGGTCGAGCAGCCTGAACAAGAGAGTGACAAGGATAAAGGTCGGACTGAAGCTTGTTGCACACCTAAGCCACCAGTGTCTTCTCAAAATGGAAGCTTACCAACTTGTTCCAAGAAGCAACAATCCTCTAAACGTATATCCAATTTGGCCAGGAACAAATCAGCAAAGAGTCAATCTCAGTCCTCAATAGTTAAAGGCATGAAACCTGAAAGTGCCAAAAAGTTAGTAGACATTTCTAATAGTGTTATATTAATTCAAAGTCGTTCCTAAATATGTGTGATTACCGATGGGCATGTTTTATTGTAGAAGCAACAACGTCAAAAGTATTGCTGGAACTCCTAGTTTAGCCCAAGAGAACCAGGCCATAAAGAGGCAGAAGTTGGAAGGAGGGAAATCTAGGCAGGTAAATGAGTACTACAGGCTTTATTTATCTGTTTACTATGGTCATTTGATTAAATTCTACAGTCCAAACTGATTTTTCCTTTCTTCAAAAATTTTTCAGATTCTTAATTTCAAACCGCCGCAACAATTGATACATAAGTCCAAACTGGGACTTGCCAGCATGAGCTCCAGTACATACTCTAATGTTGCAAATAACATGTCAAAAGAGGAAAGGAAGGTTTGTTGCTCTGCCGAACTTTCTTAAATGTATATGACTTGTATCACTGTGATTGCCGTAAGACTTATCGAACACGTGTTCCTTCTGCATTGAAGATTTACGTACGAGAGAAAGCAGCTGCAGCTCCATTCATTTCAACGGCAGAGATGATAAAAAAGTTTCAATCAAGTACTAGAGATCTTTCAATTCCCAATGTTAATGGATCTATTTCCCAAGTAAAGTCCGGAAGTTCTTGCCTTCTTTCTTTTGAATTAAACCCTTTTGGTCCATCTGCCTTTTTCTTGGAAATTCCGTCCATAATATTCAGGATGCTGCTGCTTGTTTTATGCAGAATAAACTCGCATTAACCAGGCCTAAGGAGCCCGAACTTGAAACAACTCAGCGGGTTCGCCCTGTCAGAGTAAAGAGCACTGTTGAGCTTGAAGAGGAAATGATGGCTAAAATTCCTAAATTTAAGGCTAGACCGCTAAACAAGAAGGTACAGCTTTAGCTTGTTTTGTTCTATGATTTGCGTCATCAAAGTCCATTTGCTTGAAGAGAAACTTCATTTTGAATATTTAAGTTCTTGACATGTCCATTTACATGGTTTTTCGGTTTGTCATAGATTCTCGACGGTCCAACATTGCCATCTTTATCAAGAAGTAAACCACAACCACCTGAATTTCAGGTTGGCCGTCTCTTGGAAATTTTCATAAACCAAATAATTTAAGATTCTTCAATTTATTGGGCTAATGTTTTTCAAACATATGCAGGAATTTCATTTTCAGACAACAGCAAGGGCGAATCAGAATATTGAAACATCTTCAGTTGCTTCTACAGAAGTATCTCATCAGGTTTTGAGCACTTTATCATATTCGGGTACATTATCCTCGTAATATTGACTCAAGATTTACTGACTATTTTTCTATCTTGATACAGAATAGTTATTGGAAGCCCCAATTACTTACTGAACCTAAAACACCTGTTCTGCATACATCTTTGAGGGCTCGTCCACCAAGGGTAAAAAGTTCGTTTGAAGTTGAGGAGGAACTTGCAAAGATGCCCAAGTTTAAGGCTAGACCTTTGAATAAGAAGGTATATTTCATTCATCTTTATGTAATCGGTTATTGAGGTTATTCCTACCTTGGCTCTCTAAGTACAACTTCTGGTTTCTGTGCAGATATTTGAAAGTAAAGGAGAACTGGGAATATTCTACAATGCGAAGAAGCATGTCACAATACCTCAAGAATTTCACTTTGCCACAGACGATAGGATTCCACCAGCAGCTTCTGTAGCTGATTTGTTTGACAAGGTAATGTGCATTTCGGCTCTTGTTATAGATAAACAAGATACAATGTACCTGCAGCAAGTACCTTTATCATGACACTATATATTTTCAGCTGTCCTTGAAATCAGAGCCTCAGCACACCAATCCAATCCCAAGAAACACGGTTCCCAATCCATTCTTGCTCCACACAGAGGTCAGTTTCTGGAGTATTCTACGGTCATGCTGCTTATTTGCCTAGTGGCTTATGTTTCTGCTTGCATGTTTTCAGGAAAGAGGAGCTGAAAAGGAGAGAAGACTTTTGATGGACCTCATGGAAAAGCAGGTCGAGGAGGAAAGCGTTAGGATTCCGAAGGCTCATCCATATCCTTATACCACAGACTATCCTGTGGTATGTAACTGATTCAGAAGCAAGTAATTTTGAATTTTGTGTGTGTGTGTGATAAGTAGTAATTATGAAGTACGTTTTCTGTATGCAGATTCCGCCAAAACCAGTGCCAAAACCATGCACAAAACCAGAACCTTTCCAATTGGAGAGTTTAGTGAGACATGAGGAGGAAATGCAAAGAGAAACTGAAGAAAGACAGAGAATGGAAAAACAAGAATTTCAGATGAGGATATTTAAAGCACAGCCAATTCTCAAAGAGTGAGTGAAGCATATCAATCAGTTATTTTTTGCCCTAAGAATTTTCCAAGTCCTATCTCATTATTATCCATTTCCGTGTAGAGATCCAATTCCTGTGCCAGAGAAAGCGCGGAAGCCTCTGACTCAAGTTCAACAATTTAATCTTCAAGTAGATCATAGGGCAGTAGATAGAGCAGAATTTAATCAAAAGGCAAGTTATTGTACTTTACTGTCAGAAAAATGTAAGACACAAAAGATGTAGACTTACGAGCCGTGTGATTCTTTTCCAGGTAAAGGAGAAGGAAGTGTTATACAAGAGATATAGAGAGGAGAGTGACGCTGCAAAAATGGTATGTTTCAGTCACTCCTGCTTTGTCATTGCTGTTACATATTTGTTACTCATATATGTAACAAATATTCCAGATCGAGGAAGAGAAGGCACTAAAACAATTGAGAAGAACAATGGTTCCTCACGCAAGACCAGTTCCGAATTTCAACAAACCTTTCCTCCCTTTAAAGTAAGGAACTTTGGAACTAATGCCTATACTAGAGAAACTAACGCACTTCTATTATAATAGAAAGTAACACTTGTTTAACTACGTAAAGGTCTTCCAAGGAAGCCACAAAAGCGAAGTCGCCCAACTTAGAAGTGCTGCGAAGGAAGTCAAGACGAACCATGACAATGAATGCCGTTTCCAGCCCTGCTTCTAGCATGAGGTGATAAGCCCCAATCTCGTTCAAGACTTTTGAACCATTCCTTCATACACTCTTGTACTACTACATATTTGGCTCTTTTCTTATGAATGTAGATCAATTAAAGAACCAAGTAATTTATAATATTTTCTTTAATTCTTTCTTCCTTTCATTTCTTTCTTTATCTATTTTGTATGATTTTACATTTACGCTGTGATCTCGGTTTTATTCCAATTTTCAGATATAACTGTCTGAAAATTCTTGATCGCAACATAATTTCCTCTTATAAAACCTGACAATGTAAATTGTTTGATTTATATCAAGTGTTACAAATACACGGTAGAATGATATAAGAAGTTCACGAGAATCTTAAAGCCAAATCCCAGATATTTCTAACGCAGTGGGCGTGTCCAAATTCTTAGCCAAGCCTTTGGTTGCTAGGTGTCCATATTATTAAAGAGTTGGAAGAACATACTTGGACTCAGTCAAAGGAACGTGTCAGTATGCTTGCTAAAGTGTCAACATGCTTGATTTTGAATAGCTCTAGTAGTTATTAGTTTTGATCATTTATTATTGTTACTATTTTCAAATAGTCGTTTAGTCTAATTCTCAGGGATGTGTTGTGAGGATTAGGATGAGTTGGTTACGTCTACTTTCTATTTAAAGTTCTTTAGTGAATAAACAAAGCAAGCAAAAATTAAACAAAATTTAGGTAAGAACTCTTTCATTTAAGCTTTGTTTGAGACCTACTAATTGGTATAAGAGCTAACACTACTCCTTCAAGTCCCTGTGCCACGTCCATGGGTGGTGGCATTGTAGTGTTTGCATGGAAGTTTATAATGAAATGAAATGAAATGTAATATTATTCCATTGTTTGAGAGGAGGTTTTAATGAATAGAATGGAATGAGATAGAACATGAGGGTTTCATATTACATCTCATTCCATCTTAAACAGTAAAAATAGAAAACCTTCAATTTGGAAGGTTTAGGATAGAATATAAAATGATAAATAATTTTATACTATATATCCTTTGTTGGATCGAAAACAATATCATATTAGATTTTTCTAAACAGTAGATTTCAAAAACTTTTTCCAAAATCAAAACTCAGCGGAAGCATAATAACCAAATCAACAAGTTTTAATCCATACATTATATGGTATTAGAAAAATAAGTAACATAAGAACAAGTTCGAAATTTTACCGACTCCTTTGCTGCTTTGACTCCTCGCTATTGTATCCTCAACCAATTCGATCTACCACTTGTTCTCCTTGGACAACTTGGTTAACAAGATCCTTTGGTGAGAAAGGAGAAGAAATATTGTAGAGGTTTTCCTTTTATGATTAACTAGGTAAAAGAACCAAAATGAGACCCTCTCATTCCTAATTTCAACTAGCTCATGAAAGAGAGGAGGAGGAAGTCCAAACAACTAATGCACCACTTCATTCTTTTAATCAAAATGAAAGAGATGGCAATCGATGAGACATTCTCATTTGTTTAATATGGCTAGATGAAAAGACAAAAAACAAAAACAAGACACTCTCATTTTCGGTTATATGATGAAAGAAGAGAGAGAGAGCAACAAATGCATTACTTCCTTCTCTAATCAAATGAATGCTAAAAGGTTTATTTGTTTTTCTACATGACGTAGAACGTATTGCAGAAGACTATCTCACTTGGGCCGATAGCCAGAAGCCCAAGCGAGATGGACCGAAGAATTGAAGATTGCATTTTATATTTTCGAACTTAAAAGTGGACTCATAAGTGGATCCACGTTTTAGTTATTTTCTTTCGTACTATTTAAGCAACTTTCGTTGATGTTATCTGCTATCTTTGAATTAAAAAAACCCTAGTTTGAGAGTTCTTCTCAACTGTTCTTGAGTTTCTGGATTGAAGCTCGTTTATACGCTACTTAGACTGCGTCATTATGAGAATCTCGAATGAAACATTACTTATGTGTTTGTGGATTATCTCATTATGATGTTTGTATAATTGATCCTTAGACTTGAGATTACCAAAGTTATCTCATGTAGGTATTACAATGTTTTGATGATATATGTTCTATTCTTGGAATAGTTCAGTTCGGTAGTTATTAGATATAGTATGAATTATGTGGAAATAGTTAAGTAAATCAATAAAGAATTCGTTGTCCTAAAATAATTAGGGAGAATGTTCTGTTATCTTGATTAGTAATGATTTTGGAAATCTCTGGCCAGAGTAAATTGAAATTTGAAAATTTTGTTTTCAAATATCAATTATAAATCATTTACTAATTAGCAAGAACGAACATGATAGGATTATTTAATGTAGACACGAATTCCATACTCTAATTCCAATTGAAACATTAGATAACGAAAGGATTAATTTATACATTATAGTCATGCATAGACAGGTTAAGTCAAACCACTTTGACATTCCTAATATTTGGGTAGTTATGACATATTGATAGACGTCAATCATAATCTGTGATTATAAATTGTTTAATTATGGAATTAAAGATAAATTAAAAGGAGTTTTAATTTATCTTATTCTAATTATGAAATAGAATTATAATTTATAATCATAGCTAACATATAAGGAAGCTAATGGGTCACACGTAAAAGGTCTATAAAGGAGAAAGTGAAATTTGAGTTAAGTTGGACTTAATTGAGAAGTTTTAGAAACTTTAAGGATCAACATGTGATATTTGATTTTATAAGGACTAATTCGTAATTATGACTAAAGTTTGACTTTAGTTGTAATTTTGATAAAATCTAAGATCATGAAAAATATGATTTTTCATGTAAAAGGAAAAATTAAAAAATTTGGAGCTAGCACTTTTGGCATTTTTTTCTCTCAAATTAGATTTGAGTTTTCTCTGAATAGATCTGTGGATACCATTAGAGGCTGAACGATTGAATGACTCGTAGATTGACAGATTCAAAGCGAAAAGAAAATTACAACAGGAAATCGAAAAAGGTTAGTATAACTTTGTTAATTTCTTGTTTTATGTTTCAAATTAAATTTTGTTATAAGTTGATTCTGTTGAAAATTTTAAATTCATTTTGTTGCGCTTAGATACAATCTTGCATTTATTTTTTAACAGTGATATCATAGCTACCTTTAACGTATTTAATTTTGATTCATAAGCTTGATTTTTTTTATTTGATTTTAATATGGAAAAGTTGCATATTTATACGTTGAAACTATTTTGGCAATTTGGTTTGGTGATCTGAAAATGTGATTTTTGGAAAGCTTTAATGGTGCGTTATGAAATGGTTATACACGTTTACTGCCTAGATTAGTGTTTCCGATACTTGCAATTTGTTGTATTAATTTCTGGAATTGTTCGGAAAGTATTGTTCATGCTCTACGTGATTAAATATTTTTCTGCTTGTTATGGAAATGTTCCATCAATTTGTCTTTAGTTTGTTTTCTAGAAATGTTCTGAAATGCTTACATCTGTTCTTTGGAAATGAAACTAGAATGTTTTATTTTTTTGAAAAATTTTGTTCTTGTTCTTGTTTATCCGGAAAGTGTTTTTGGATATGGAAGGACATATTTTATATCTTAGTTGACTGCTGCTTTCGTTTGCGTTAACTATTTCCATACAAGATGTAAAATAGTTACATCGTTTTCTGGAAATGTGGAAGTGTTTCTGAATTTTTTTTAATTTTGATCTTTGTTATGTTCCTCTTTTACTTGTGCGTTGTTTCTTGAAAAACCTGAAGAGTTTCATTCATTATTATTGTCTCTTCATTTGCCTTATTAAAAAAAATACAGTCCATGTTTCAACTGGTCTTAATAAAGTCTAGTATCTATTGTTTTTCTAGTTTTCAATGCATAACGTATGTTTTGATCATGGTTTAGATATGGAAACGGTTCCATTACCGAAAATGGGATCTGTCCACTTTCTCAAGCATTGAGTTTTTCCATTAAATCACCCTTCTGTTAACATATGGTGGCCATTAAATTCAAGATTTAAATGAGTTACGTTTGTGTTTGATTTTCTATTTTTTTGTTACTGTTCATTCAATGCTTATTTTTTCAAACTCATATGCTTCAATGGTTGATGATGTATGTTTGGTTAATGGGATTAATTGTCTTAAGGGTTGTCAAAAAAGAGACCACCGGTTGCAGGTGTAGCTGTTGGCGGTTGGAGAACTACCGCCTGTGGCAGTGGTGTTTGCTCTCTCTACAGAGAGTTCTCTCTCTAGAGATTTTTGTGTATAAAACTTGTGTTTTACATGCCTTTGGAGATGGTAGACTAGAGGCAGAGCAAGCACCGGCCAGGCAAACCAGAGAGCAGACTATAAAACAAAAGAAAAAAAACCAACAATGGTTTCTAGAGAAGAAGGGGTGCGTGCGTTGCACACGTCAGCTGCTTCCTCGTTGGCACTGTGCTCTGCATGGGCCAGCTACTTTTTTTAATTTAATTTTTCAAGAGTTGATTAATTAAATTAAATTAATTATCAAAAAATATTTTGAATCAAACCAAGTGCTCAATTTCTTTTCATAATTAGATTATGTCAAATAAATTATATAATGAGATTATATTATTTAGAATGAGACCTATTTTTAAGCCCCTCATTAAAATATTAAGTACATGTCTAGAACATGAATAATGCCTTCTACTATTATAGGATTAAACCAGAGTTTTGTTTATTGTTAGGCTTGTTGAGTAAACTTAAGGCCGCTTTAACCCAAACATATTTAGTTTTATAACGATGGATTTTACTTAACTAAATTTATATGATTTGGATGAGTAAACTCGTGATCATATTAATTTAGAAGCAAGGTTAGGAATCGCATATTAGATATGTTTTTGGCAAAGAATTGTCTCCTAACGGATTTAGGAATCACATAGGATGTGATTGATAAAATGTTATCTACTTAATTTTATTTTAGTTAGTTTGTTAAGCAAACTCAAGATCAATTAAATTCAAATGGGATCCTAACCCATTAGGAAATTATGTGATAATTTCTCGAATTAATAGTAAGGACTATTAATTTGTTTTAAATAGTGGGAGTAACCAGATATTTTTTTTAAAAAGTCCTTATTTATTTGGTTTTACGACATAAACTAATTTTTTGCCCTTTTGATGTTTTAGTTTTTGAAAAATGAGTACGAACTTGTCCCTGAGGAGCATCATAGTTGCAAACAAATTAACTAGACCAAACTTTTCAGACTGGTTGCGTATCCTTAAAATTGTTCTAAGGTAAGAAAAGAAATTGTATGTTCTTGACATTGAGCTTCCACCTGAACCTGTGCAAGATGTTGCCAATGAGGATTAGGAATATTATCAAAGTCATATTGATGACAATGAGCAAGCGACATGTGTGATGTTAGCTAGCATATCTCCCGAGCTTCAGAGGCAACATGAAAATATGAATGTAAGGGAAATATTCCTGAACATTCAAGAGTTGTTTGGTGTACAGAGTTGGGTGGAGATGTTTGAGATTGCGAGAGCTCTGTTTCAATGTCGGATGGCTTTTGTATCTTCAGTGGAACATGTTCTACAGATGATTCGCTACATTGAAAAATTACGCCAACTGAGGTATAACCTGAACCTCGAGTTGAGCATTGATTTAGTGCTCCAGTCTCTTGCCTCGAGTTTTTCATAATTTATTATGAACTTCCACATGAACAAAAAGGGAACATCATTTGTTGAATTGCTCAACATGCTCAAGTCCGCTAAGGGATGCCTTAAGAAGGAATTTAGTTATGTTCTTGTTGTTGGCTTTTCTTCTTCCAAGAATAAAGGTAAGACCCTTAAGAAGAAGAATAAGAACAAGAACAAGAACCAGGACCAGAACCAGAAGGCTTCTGCTAAAGTAACAAAGCCAGTAGGCGGTCTTAAGAAGAAGAATGACAAGGGAATCTGTTTCCATTATGGTGTAGCTAGACATTGGAAGAGGAACTGCAAAGCTTAACTTGCTAGCTTGAAGGAAAAGAAGTTAAGCGTAGCTTCAACTTCATGTTTGTTTATGATTGAAATCAATCTGTCTACTTCTATTTCATAATCTTGGGTATTAGATACTGGATGTCGTTCTCACATTTGTAACAATGTGCAGGTACTAATAGACAGTAGAGCGTTGGGAAAAGGCGAAGTGGACTTATGAGTCGGAAATGGAGCAAGAGTTGCTGCATTAGCTATAGGAACTTGTAGTTTAGCTTTACCTTCTAGTCTTGTACTTGAATTAAATAATTGTTATTATGTTCCTGTTATCACAAGAAATATTATTTCTATTCCATGTTTGGATATGAATGGATTTGTCTTCAATATTAAAAATAATAGTTGTTCTTTTTATAAAGATGATGTTTATTATGGATTCGGTATGCTTATAAATGATTTGTATGAATTAGATCTTAAAAGACCAATTCTACATATAAATAGCAAGAAAAGGAGATTAAGTGACCAAAATCCATCTTATTTATGGCGTTGTAGTTTAGGTCATATTAATGAAACCAGAATCACTAAGTTATATAAAGAAGGATATTTAGATCCTCTCGATTATGAATCATATGAAACTTGTGAATCTTGTTTAACGGGTAAAATAACCAAACTACCCTTTAGTGGAAAGGGACAACGTGCTAATGAGTTGTTAAAGCTTATACATCCAGATGTATGTGGCCCTATGTCTACTTAAGCTAGAGGTGGATTTTCTTATTTCATAACATTCACAGATGACCATTCTAGATATGACTATGTGTATTTAATGAAATACAAGTCTGAAGCATTTGAAAAGTTCAAAGAATTTAGACTTGAAGTAGAGAAACAAACTGATAAGAGTATTAAGCACTTAGATCTAATCGAGGTGGTGAGTACTTGGACTATGAGTTTCTTGGTTACTTAAAAGAGAATCAAATTTTCTCACAATGAACTCCGCCTAGAACTCCACAACATAATGGGTTTCTGAAAGGAGAAATCGTACTTTATTAGACATAGTACGTTCCATGATGAGTCATGCAGTTCTTCCAGTTTCATTTTGGGGATATGCTCTTAAAATTGTTGCTTACCTATTAAACAGAGTTCTGTCCAAATCGGTTGACAAGACTCCATATGAGATATGGATGGGTAAAAGATCAAGGTTGTCACACTTGAAGATTTGGGGGTGTGATGCTTATTTGAAGCGTTCAATGTTTCATAAGCTTGAAGTTAAATCAGACAAATGCATATTTGTGGGGTATCCAAAAGAAAGTTTTGGATATCAATTTTATCATCCTCTAGAGCAAAAGGTATTTGTCTCAAGATATACTACATTCTTATAAAGAGAATTTATTCTCAAAGAAAGCAGTGGGAATGATGTGGAACTTAGAGAAGTTCTAAAACCACAAACAATCTAAGTGGAACAAAAATCACAAGTTGATACATTAGATGTACAACCAATGTTTCAAGAAACACATAGTCCACGACGCTCTAGAATGGTACGTCATCCTCCTATTAGATTAGATCTACATATTGAAAAAGGAAGTGATGATGCTTCACTTATGAATGACAAACCTATTGACTTTAAGGAAACAATGTTAGACTTCGATTCTTTAAAATGGAAAGAAGCCATGAAATCTGAAATAGAATCTGTGTACACTAACCAAGTATGGATTTTGGTGGATGCATCTGAAGGTATAGAACCTATTGGGTGCAAGTGGGTTTTTAAGAGAAAAACTGACATATATAAAAATGTACATACATGCAAAGCAAGGCTGGCAGCAAAAGGTTATAGATAAAAACAAAGAGTTAATTTTAATTAAACTTTTTCACCAGTAGCAATGCTTACCATGATTTTATTGGCTATAGTTGCATATCATGATTATGAAATCTGGCAAATAGATGTCAAAACAACATTTCTCAATGGAAATTTACAAGAGGATGTGTGTATGATACAATCTGAGGGTTTTGAATCCAAAGAATTTCCTGATCAAGTATGCAAGTTGCAAAGGTCCATTTATAAACTGAAGCAAGTGTCGCAGAGTTGGAACATCTATTTTGACGAAACAATCAAAAAGTTTGATTTTATTAAAAATGTGGATAAACCTTGTGTTTACAAGAAGGTAAGTGGGAGTGCAGTCATTTTCTTGGTGTTTTATGTGGATGGCATATTACTCATTGGAAATGACATTTCAATGCTCCAGTCTGTTAAGATATGGTTATCTAAGAACTTTTCCATGAAGGATATGGGAGAAGCAGCTTATATACTAGGTATAAAGATCTATAGAGATAGATCAAAGAGGTTGCTTGGTTTGTTCGAATCTACGTATATAGACAAAGTGTTAAAGAGGTTTAGTATGGAAAACTGCAAGAGGGGATTCTTACCTACATCGCATAGGATTAATCTTTCCAAGAGCATGTGTCATAAGACACAAGAAGAAAGAGATAGAGTGAACTGTGTTCCATATGCTTCGGTTATTAGATCGATCATGTATGTGATGCTATGTACGAGACCAGATGTTACTTATGCTTTGTGCATAACAAGCAGATATCAAGCTAATCTCAATGAGGGTCACTGGACGACTGTGAAAAACATCTTGAAGTACTTGAGAAGGACTAAAGATATTTTTTTGGTCTATGGAGGAGCTAAGCTAAGAGTTCAGGGTTATTCGGATGCCAGTTTCCAGTTTAATCATGATGATAGTAGATCATAGTCAAGGTACATTTTTACTTTTTATGGTGGTGTGGTAACCATCGTAGATTCAACAACTGAAACTGAGTATATTGCAATTTTTGAGGTAACGAAGGAAGTAGTTTGGATCAAGAAGTTTATCACTGAACTTGGAGTGGTTCCTTGCATTGTTGATCAGATAGTATTGTACTGCGACAACAATTGAGCTATTGCATAAGCAAAGGAACTAAGGTCTCATCAGCGATCCAAGCATGTACTCAGGAAGTTTCACTTGATCATGGAGATAGTAGAACGGAAGGACATCCTGATAGAGCAAGTTCCCACTAAAGACAATCTTGCAGGTCCTCTCACTAAGCCTTTATCTCAAAAGAGACATGATAGACATATGGATGGCTATGGTATTCGATACATTAGAGATTGGCTTTAGTGCAATTGGGAGATTATTGGTTTATGCCCTTGCAGCCAATTTTTTAGTTGTAAATTTATTTATACGAAATTATTTTATTCAATAAAAGGCATACTTTATCTTTGTGTATTTGTTAATTATTTAATTATTAGTTATAAAGATAAAATCCTTGAAATAATTGTTATGTAATTAGAAATTATAATGTGATTATAATTATAAGATTCGAATTGCATTTTGTATTATTCCGAAAATGTTCCTAGCCATAGTTTCATCAAGACAGGATGTTAATGAAATGGTTAGACTAGCACATATTTTGTTTTTTTCTTATGAAAAAAGTAATTGATCTCATAAATTAAAGTGTAGAGATACTTAAACAAACACGTGGGTGCTTATTAGAGAATAAATTCACTGAACTGACCTGATTATAAGAATCTCGAATGGTACATCACTTATGTGTATGTGGATTATCTTATTATGATGGTTGTATAATTGGTCCTTAGACTTGAGATTATCAAAGTTATCTTATGTAGGAATTACTATGTTTTGATGCTATTTATGTTCTACTCTTGGAGTATTTTAGTTCGGTAGTTATTGGATATAATATGAACTATGTGGAAATAGTTGAGTAAATCAATAAAGAATTCATTATCCTAAAGTAATTAGGGTGAATGTTCTACTGTTCTTGATTAGTAATGATTTTGGGAATCTCTGACCAGAGTAAATTGAAATTTGAAAGTTTTGTTTTCAAATATCAATTATAAATCATTTACTAATTAGCAAAAATGAACATGACTGGGTTATTTAGAGTAGACATGAATTCCATACTCTAATTCCAATTGGAACATTAGATAAAGTAATGATTAATTTATACATCATAGTCATGCATAGACAGGTTAAGTTAAACCACTTTGACATTGCTAATATTTGGGTGGTCATGACATGTTGCTAGACATCAATCATAATCTGAGATTATAACTTGTTTAATTAGGGAAGTAAAGATAAATTAAAAGGAGTTTTAATTTATCTGATTTTAATTATGAATTAGAATTATGAATTATAATTATAATTTATAATCATGGCCAACTTATTAGAAACCTAATGGGTCACACATAAAAGGTCTATAAAGAAAAAAGTGAAATTTGAATTAAGTTGGACTTAATTAAGAAGTTTTAGAAATTTTAAGGATCAATATGTGATATTTGATCTTATAAAGACTAATTCGTAATTATGACTAAAGTTTGACTTTAGTTTTAATTTTGATAAAATCCAAGAACATGAAAAAAAATGATTTTTCATATAAAAGGAAAAATTAGAAAAGTTGGAGCTAGCACTTTTGGCATTTTTCCTCTCAAATTAGATTTGAGTTTTCTCTGAATAGATCTGTGGATACCATTAGAAGTCGAACGATTGAACGGCTCGTAGATTGACAGATTCAAGGCAAAAAGAAAATTACAACAGGAAATCGAACAGGTTAGTATAACTTTGTTAATTTCTTGTTTTATGTTTCAAATTGAATTTTGTTAAAATTGATTCTATTGAAAATTTTAAATTCATTTCGCTGCGCTTAGATACGATCTTGCGTTTATTTTCTAAAACTTGTTTCGATTATGGTGTTCCTTTCATATTCTATTAAATCTCATCTACTCATTTGCTTGAATCCCACATAATTGTATGGATGAGATTTAATGGAACAAGGTTGGAACACAGTAATTGGAACATAGGATTTGATGTGATTGAAATGGGGTCGTTTTATTTATTAAGGAAACAGTGTCATTTCCTTCTTCTGTTCTCCTAACTTCCAACTTGCCTCTCTTCTCCAAGTCTATCTCACTGTCACAGTCTCACTCACGCACTCTCTCTAGTCTTGTCTCACTCACACTCTCTCTGTGGTCTCTGACTCAGTGGCTCTCTATCACTTTTCACGCTCTCGTCTCTTGTCTCCAACTTTACTGCCAGTTGCATTGATTTGGTAATTTTTCTTGTAAACTCAACTTTACAGCTGACTGATGTTTTTTTGTTTTGGTTATCAGTGTGGTTGTTTGGTTTCCCCTCATAATTTTAAAACCTCCCAAAGATATCTTATCCTTGTCTTTTCCTTGTTTGCTGAACTTGATATGTGTGCTCTTATGAATTGATGTTCTGTGAACTTGAGAACTTGATACTTATGAGCCTAGATCTATGATAGTTTCTAAACTAAGGTTAAGCCATTTGAAGTCATTCTGCTTATTCTTTCTCCATTTTCATGCCATGTTCAGGTTGGCGGTCTTCTTCTTATTGCTAATTGTTTTGTCTTGTGTCTATAGGGACTTGTCTTTATTCTTGATATAGGTTCTCTAGTAGTTCTTGTAAATTTTAATATTTAACATTCTAAGCAATATTTTAATCATAGAATTCACTCAAAATCATTTATAACACAATTAATTCAATACCTTGAAACCCTAAAACTAATGTTATATAGAAAAGAGAAAATACTAACCTTAATCTCATGTAATCTCTGTTTTGTTCACAAATGCCTTCTTTACTCAAAAACTTAATCCACTTTTGCCTTCTTCCCTTTCTTCGTTCTTTTCAATGGTGCAAGAATGTATGTCTCTTTGATATCTGTAAAATGTTACTTTACTGAATGGAGAGGGAAGGGTTTTATTAATTAACCCTAATGATTCTAATTTCCATTACAAGGCCAATAACCATTATTTTGGGCCCATCTCATATTAGAATCAAATAAAATAATATGGGCCACATTTTATGATTGTTAAATTCTAACAATCTCCCACTTGGCCCATGTTACAACTTGATGATCTAACAGTACAAATGTGCACCATATATTGAATCTATCAGCTCATCAAACTTGAATGAATTGAAATAATGGGATCATAGCGGTCACACGTCATCTACCGACATGATTGCTTCCATATATCACATAATCATCTCAACTCAAAATAACTGTAATTGAGAAAAACTGTAATTCTCAACTTTAATGTTTTATCAAAAAAATATAATTTGTCATCAAAATAAAACAATGTGTGTACACAATATAACATGACAACTAACAAATAAGCAAAAACATAACATTGATTGAATTTATAAGTGTCAAAACAATAATAGCAAATATCCAAACATATGTATATACATAACATGATCTTATACTAACAAGGAATTATATATAATGCCCATCCTTTCAACATGACCAGTAAATGTTTTAGGAGGCAATCCTTTAGTTAATGGATCTGCTACCATTAGATCAGTTCCAATATGCTCAATGGACACTTTATGTTTTTGCATTTCTTCTTTGACTAACAAGTATTTCAAATCTATGTGTTTAACACCCTTAGAATACTTGTCATTTTTAGAGAAGAAGATAGTTGTGGAATTATCACAATAAATTCTTAGTGGTTTAGCTATAATGTAGACAATACCTAACTCTAAGACAAAGTTTTGCAACCATAATGCTTGAATAGTGGCCTCAAAATATGCTACAAATTCGGCCTACATAGTAAAAGTAGCAATGACAAACTATTTTCCACTCTTCCAGGAAATTGTCCCTTTTGGTAATTGAAATAGATAGCCAAAGGTAGATTTCCTTGAGTCGACCCAACCAACATAGTCAAAATTTAAATAACCGATCACTTTTAAGTGATTTGATTTCCTGTATATGAGCATGTACTCCTTAGTACCTTGTAAATACCTAAGAACTTTCTTTATAGCTTTCCAATGGTCCAATCTGGGATTACTTTCATATCAGCCTAAAATTTCAACAACAAAACTAATATTCGGTAAAGTACAAGTCTGAATATACATCATGTAACATCCCGTTATCCTATGTTATGGGTTAGAACCTTATAATAGTGTACATAGAGATTATCGAGAAATTAGAAAGTGCATTTCATGCTCGTGCATAATATAGCATACATACACACATGAATTTGGTCTTTGCACATATTAAAATGATTGTACATGCATTCGTTGACATTTTTTTAGGTATAATTGATTTTATAAATGTGATTATATTGAGAATTGTGGTTTATTTTTATTGAAAATTGATTTGGAAAATATACTTTCTAATTTAGAATTTTTGGTGAAATTTAGGAAATTTTCAAAAATTTCGGGTTTTCTGGATTAGGAAAAATATCAAGTTACAAGTCAATTGATGATGGTAGTAGAAATAAGAGCCAAATGACAGTGAAAATTTTTATAGATGACTTTGGGATTTATTGACAAATCTCATTGAAAATTGAGAGACAACTGGAATAGAAATTGAAGATGATTGGACTAGTTAAATAAGAGAACCTAGTTTAAACTCATTGAAATTGGACAAGTGACAAGTGTCACTTGCCAAGCCTAGTATTGATTCCACGATTACAATAGAAAGATCAAATTAATTGTTTTGATCTTACTTTCTTCTTCGTGACTTTCTTCATCTTTTGTAAGCTTCTTTACTTCCATAAATTTTCTCACCCTCATAACGCAAGCTTTGCTATCACTTTTCACTTGTTATTTTCCTTTTGTTATCTTTTTCACTGTCACTGAAATACCTAACCCTACAACCTTTAACTGCTAATGATTGTGTGATATTGGAAGGCTAGGGTTCACATGATTTTAAAGAGTTTGGAGTTTTAAACAAATAAGTATCGTATCGTTCTTCATGATATGTAGAATGAAACATGCATCATGATAGTTAGCAGTTAAATTTTTATAAAACGAGGTTGTTTATGTGTTAAATCGTGAGTGAGAAATTAGGGTGTTCCATATTTCTTGGTTTTGCATTTTTTATGATTAACCTTTTATAGATTGTTGTTGAAATGATTTTTGAGATAGAGAGATCATTGAAAATGTGTATAAAAAGATAGCAGAAAATTCATGGAAAGATGATATGCGTATGCTCTGTTTTCACTGTTCTTATACGTGAATCTTCTTAGGTGTTTTATAGATGAACTAAAATGAGTCTAAAGTTAAGGAAAAAGGAGTAATGAGGTGTTGTGATATGGAAAGAATTAAAATGAGAAGTTTGAGATGAAATGAGGTATTGGGGAAGATCAAGAAATGCAGAAAATATGAGGAATGCGTGTTGAATATACATATATGAACTGTTCTGTTTTTTATGTTTATGATCAGTCATAGATTTTGATTTGTATTTGAATGAGTTGAGCTGAAATGGAAGTAAGAATGAAGAGGAAATGGTAAAGACATAAGTTAGAAATGGTAGATTAAGCAAAAGAGAGGAAGAAGTGATGAAAAATGTTGTTTTGTAAAAATTTGGAGAAGAACGTCTATCATGATCGTGCACTAGCACGATTGTGACAGAGAGGGAGCCTCAGAGGAGCTGTATGATTATGTAGAAGCATGATCGTGACAGAGAGTAACTCTCAGAAGAGTCGCACAATTGTGGAAGAGAACTTTAGAGAATTTGCACGATCGTGCTTGACAGTAAGGAGATATCCGGAAAAGCATGATCGTGCACAATAGTGAACAATCAACTGGTGACAATAAGAGTGCAGAGATATATAATAGTTTTAGACATCCTTTGCACTTTTGGCCACCAAATGACTTGAAATTTGAACCACAAACTCCTCCCACATTGTTTTTCATCTCCACAAAAATTTATGTCCATCTGAATTCATTAGAAAAGGATTGATTGATGAGTTTAGGATGAAAATAATGAAGTGAGCTAGAATTTCTTAAATGGAGTGTTTTCACTAAATAGGTATATGTATTTTGACCATATCTTGATCTATACATATCCAAATGGGATGATTTTAAGTTTAGATTAAACTATAGACATATGGTTACAAATTTTACGGAGGAATTGAATTTTAATTCTGTCTCTAAGAGTTTCAAAATTTGGCTTGAAGTTGAGTATAGAGTATTGTTGTAGTTTGAGTGCAATCTGAAATATTTTGTGTATAACTTTCAGAATACTGAACCAAATTGTGAGAACTTGGTGTCATTAGAAATTTAAGACATATGGGAACAATTGTTTAGAAGAAGGTGTTACCTATATACTTCATTTTCTTTGTCATAATGATCATGAAAAATTGACCCGAAAATCTGTTTTGAGAAAAAGCTAAGATGAACGATTGAACGATGAACTTAGAATAAATTTGGATTATTGAGGTAGAAAAACTAAGTTCAAATTAGACATATATGAGTTTTGATTCATGAACGATCATGTGATGAGAATAATGGAAATATACCCGGAATTGTCATTGAGTATGCATTGTACATAATTCATATACACATATGTGCATAAATGAGTATATATATATATATATATATATATAAATGTGCAAAGTTGTGATGTGTGTAAATGTATGTTGCATGATATAGAAGAACATATTAAGAGACAACATCCAGATGTTGCCGAGACTTTGAGGCAATAGCTTTCTAAAGCAACCTATGAGTACCCTAGATGGTCTCACTTAATTAATTATTTGTTTTAAATTCTGTATTGAATTATTTTTTGAATTTGATTATGTTGATTCCGGATATTGAATGTCTGAGGCGTTTGATGTATGAATAACATATTGGAAGTGTTCCTTATATTTGAATTTGACAAAATAAATGATTCTTAATGTATATATTGAATGCCAGACTAAGGTCTGATGATAAATGTGAACGAGAATGTGATAGTGAATGTGATTGTGATTGTGTAATATTAAGCACTTTTGATTGACTGAATTTATGTTAAACATTTCATTACATGAATGCATGAATAGATAATGGTAGTTATGACCTGAGCAGCCACCGAAAATGAGCTTAAATCTCAAAATGTGATTAAGAGCTAAAGGCTCGCTATGTATAATAAGCCCTATATCCTAACGGATAAGGGATAATTATCAATGAACCTGGTATCCACAATAGATACGGGATAGTTATAGGCACTCGGTCATAACAACGTAATAATCCGAAACGAGTCTCATGAGCATCGCATATACATTTAATACGTATGTTTCAATTATTGAAATGTATTGTTGACTGGTATTTGAATGAGAACGTGAAAATTGTGAACAAAGTGTTATGTGATGCCACATGAGGATAAATAAGATGATGTGAATTATGTGTTGATGTGTTGTATGAATTGAATGAACCATCGATGATTGTTACCTTACTGAGTTCGCAAAACTCACCAAAATTACAACATTGACATTTCAGGACCGAGACAAGATACTAGTGACAGAGAGACTCTACAAGAAGCATAGTTCTTATACTTTTGGATAGAAGCAATGACTCAAAGGTCGGTCAGTTGTGATTTAAAAATCTAGTTTAGAACTTTTGTTTAATTCCCCATATGTGTAGCATGTTTCAAATATTGAGTTATAAACTCTGATAGGTATAATAATGTACATATATGGATGTTTTGTAAAGTTACAATATATATTCAATTTTTATGAAATGAAATGAGGAATTTTGGGTTTTTAAATATTGTGACATTTATGCTTTTAATGATGATGCCATGATTAAGTTACTATTGTGATTGCTTCAATATCCCACTCTTGTGGGGTACGTACTCGGATATCACGCAGGATGTTAGGCACGTCTCTTGCGAGAGTGGGGTGCAACACATCAGACTCCTAATTACATATACACAGGGAATATATTTCATTTCCATTTGTTCCAAATCATTCTTGGGATATTACACTTCACTAAATTTATCTCCTTTCTGAATTGAAACTACCTTTGTGGAGCATTTTTTTGTCTTAAATCTCTCTAATACTTGATTGATATATCCTTTTTGAGACAACCCTAACAATCTTTGTGTCCTGTCACGAAATATTTCTATTCCAATCACATAAGATGCTTCACCCATATCTTTCATTTCAAAGTTATTAGAGAGAAATTTCTTTACATCATGTAACAAGCCCAAATCATTAGCAGCCAAAAGAATATCATCAACATACAATGCTAAAATAATGTACTTGCTCCCACAGACCTTTATATAGATGCACCTATCAATAGTGTTCTCCACAAAACTATAAGAGGTAATGGTATCACTGAACTTAAGATACCACTGTCGGGAAGCTTGTTTCAAATCATATATTAACTTCTTGAATTTACACAGTATATTTTCCTTTTCTGCAGTCACAAAACCTTCTGGTTGGTCCTTATAAACTTCTTCTTCTAAGTCATCATTCAAAAAAGTTGTCTTTACATCCATTTGGTGAAACTCTAAATCATAATGAGCTACCAATGTCATAACAATTCTTAAAGAATCCTTCTTTGAAACTGAATAGAAGGTCTTTTTAAAGTCAATACCATCCTTTTGAGTATAACCTTTAGCTACAAGTATGGCTTTGTACTTTTCAATATTACCTTTCAAGTCCTTTTTAGTCTTAAAGACCTATTTACAACCCATTTGCTTTAAGTCATCAGGTAGCTTAACTAGTTCTTAGACTTGATTATCTTCCGTAGATTTTAACTCTTCTTTAATAGCATTAAGCCATTTTTCATAATTGTTACATTTTACGGCTTCTTTAAATGAGACTTGGATCCTTATTAATGCTCAAGTCACACCCGTGCTCAAGTGAATACTCCACATAATCATTTGATATAGCTGGTCTTTTCTCCCTTTTAAACCTTCACAATAATATTTCTTATGGTATCACTTAATCATTTGTGGCTTGCACATTATTTACTGGTTCATTATTGACATTCTCTTCTTGTGAGTTTGGAATATTAACTTGTTATTCCGATTTGTTGCGTGACTATGATACGACAAGAGGAATTAGTCACGCAACAAATCGGAATAACAACTTGAGAAGAGACACTGGGTGAAGGATTTTCCATCTGAATCTCTTGAATATCCACCTTTTGTGGTCCCCCACTCTTATTTATTTGTCCATGTTCAATGAACCTAGCATTACCAGACTCAACTATTCTTATACCATGGTTAGGATAATAAATTATGTACCCTTTGGACTTTTTTAGATAACCAATGAAGTAACCACTAATGATTCTTGCATTAAGTTTCCTTTCGTGAGGATTATAAATCCTTATTTCGGCTGGGCAACCCCAAACATGCAGGTGACTCAAGCTAGGTTTCCTACTTGTCCACAATTTATAAGGTGTCATAGGAGTTGCTTTACTAGGAACCCTATTAAGTAGATATGTAGTTGTCTTTAATGCATACATCCATAAAGGTAAAGGTACATTCGTGTAACTTAACATACTCCTAACCATATCTATAAGAGTACGATTCTGCCTTTCAACTATACCATTTTGTTATGGTGTACCGGGCATTGTATACTATACATAAATGCCTTAACTTTGAAGAAATTTTGGAAAAGGACTTAGACACTATCTATTCTCGTCATATTTACCATAATATTCACCACCTATATAAGACCTTACAACTTTCAATTTTCTATCTAACTGCCTTTCTACCTTATTAATGAACAACTCAAAAATGTTCACTGATTGAGATTTTTCATCCAATAAATAGAGATAACAATAACGTGAATAGTCATCAATAATTGTGATAAAATATTTTTCACTGCCCCAAGATGGAACATGAAATGGACCACATATATCAGTGGATATTAATTCAAGCAACTCAATGCTTTTTGTGACTGAATTCTTATATATATGTTTGGTTTGTTTGCCTTTAATGCAATCCACTCAGACATCTCAATTAGTAAAATTGAGGTTAAGATTTCACTCTTCACTAACCTCATCATCATTTCTCTAGATATATGACCTAACCTTCGATGCCACAAATAAGTAGAGTGTTCATTATGTGCACTACATTTATTACTAATATTGTGTTCAACGTGAAACAGGGATTCAAAATAATTACATCAAGGTTGAAACGATATAAACCATCCATTAATGTACAAAATCATAATAGTACTGTTGTTTATACAAAGAAAAAAAATATCGTTTCCAACATTGAAATTAAAATCTATCTTATCCAACTTACTATTAGAAACTAAATTTCTAACACATTCAGGAACATAAAGACACTTTTCAAGATCTAGATTACAACTAGTGTCTAAGATCAATCTGTATGTCCCTATTCCTTCTATTCTTGCCTTCATTCTGCTACCTATATAAAGGAACTCTTTAGTTCCTTTTATGGCTTGGATCGAAAGAAATCCCTACCTAATATGTGACACATGAGTAGTTGCACCTGAATCTAACTACCACGTTTTATTGGGCATTTAAATAAGATTTTTTTCTAAATCATACTGAAACATAATACTTACCTTTCTTTTTAAACCAAGCCTTTCTCTTAAAACAATCTTTCTTGAGATGACTAGCTTTCTTGTAGAAGAAACAACGTTGCTTTTTATGAATTTAGCCCTCATTAACCTTCATTAGGGCCTTGTTCTTCTTGATGCTCTTGTTTCCTGGCTTTTCCTTTCTGATGCTAGCTTCTTTATGAATTGTAAGGTGAATAAAGTGTTTCTTCATTTTCTTTAATCTCCCTTCCTCCTGCACCAATATGACCTTGATTTCTTGAAAGTTTCATTTCTCCTTCAAAGTATTGTAATTCACTTAAAACTAACCAAGTTCAGGAGGAAGTGAGTTGATGATGAACTGTACTAGGAATAATTCACTCACATCCATGCCCATTGATTTCAGTTTTGCAGTCGTATTTGACATGACTGTTACATGATTATGGATAAGTTATGACTAGTCAAACTTTTTGGTCATCAATTCACTCATCAAGCTACCTATAATAGACTTGTCAGCTATGTATGATTGTGAGTACTCTTTAATTTTCATCATGAATTCCCTTGCATTGTCCGTATCAGGCGTTGATGGCTTAACATTTTTAGTCATTGTCAATCGCATCATATTTAGACTTAACCTATTAGACTTTTCCCAAACCTCAAAATATGTCCTTTCAGCTTTGGTACTAGTCTTAGTAATGGTTGCAGGCTTCTCTGCAACTAATGCCAAGTCCTTATCCATAATACCCAATTGAAATTGGATTTTCTCAAACCAATTGACATAGTTTAGCCCATTAAAATTGATCAGGTTATTGCCCATAGCAAACAAATTACTAGAAGCTGTAAACGTAAAAACAAACTTACACGTTAATGCTTGAGTACAATTAATAAATTCAAACAATAATAAACTTTAATGTATATATTTAATTTCACCTTTGGCTGATACTTAAACACATACCCTTAATCCATAATGATGCTAACAACATATATATACACACACACTTTGATAGATAGTCAATCATACTCAAGCTAGTACGTATGTTATCTTTGTATATATAAACATATTTATTAAGTACATAGATAAGTCTCTTTAATGTTATTAATTATAAGCAATGATCTACCTTCGGGTGATCTTCTAGCATTATAATTAATAATCTCAATTGTTCAATTCATCTTTTATGTCATTTATTAGCATTATATAACATAAACAATTGAAAGAATCTATAATTAAATGTTTAAATATCTTTTCAAGCAAGGTAAGTTTGGTGACTAATAAGCTTTTTATATAATAAACATTTAATTAAGTATAAATAAATTTTAAAATTTAACTATAATGTTGGAAAACTCATTATGTAAAACCCAAAAATAACCAACTTCAACGTGCATATTCATTTATTATTTTCCGTGATAAAGTTATGAGCATCAATACACGTTCACTATGTGCTCGTGGTTTACTGGTAGTGGAAGTATATAAAAAAGTGTTAATGCATTCATACCTTTTCTCTAAACAATTCATGTAAACTCATATCCAAAGTCTTTAATGGTAGGCTCCACGAAATATAAGGACTTTTCTTTAACCTTTCCAGAATTTATGTTTTGCAGTAAACAATTCGTGTGAACATAAATTCAAAGTCTTTATTGTGTCCCACGAAAACTTTTTAATTGTCTTTTTGTTAACCTCTTGCTTTCTTCAATTATAGCAAGATTGTTTGGCTAAATTGGGTCATGGCATTACTTGTAACTTTCAAGTTTAGGATGCGATTCCTAACACTCTCTTCATGATTATATGAGCTGATGTCTGTGGTATTTCATTTATGAGATAGTTTTAGCTTCTTTTCGTTGTAAAAAAAAAAGTATCCTTTACAACTACAAACATAAAAACTTTTGAAAATAGATACATCATGTCTAAACAATTTCTTCCTTAGAACTATAAACCTAAAGCTATTCAATTATAGGCTATGTCCCGCTCTAACCTTTGGGTTGGTATTTGTTTGAAAATCTCATCTCAATTCGAGAAAACAAACAAACATGCTTAAGACAATAACCCTTAAGCCGTCGCAATCTTGACTTTTATTATTTATTATTGAAAGGATGGTAACAATAATTTCAGTTGATTAATGCAAACTCAATCGACAGCCACAAAAGTAAGAGAAACACGATGATCCGGTGGGAGATTATAGCAGAGGCATAAATCTTAGGGATAACTCTAACGTAAATCAAAGTGTTATAATCTTTTTCTGATATTACATGTAAATGTAATCTTCTGTAATTCTAAGCAATATTTTAAGTATAGAATTAATCAAATATCATTTATGACACAATTAATTTAACACTTTCAAAATCTAAAATGATTGTTATAAAGAAAAGAAAAAAATACTAACCTTGATAGAGTCGTATTCTCTTCTTATTACAAATGTTTTCTTTACTCAAAAACTTTTATCTACTCTTGCTTCTTTCCTTTCTTCTTTCTTATCAATGGTGCAAGAATATATCTCTTTACGTTACTTTATTAAAGGGAGAGGGAGAGGGAGAGGGAGAGGTTTTATTAATTAACCATAATGATTCTAATTTTCTTTATAAGGCCGATAACTATTATTTTAGGCTCATCATATATTAAAATCAAATAAAATAATATAGGTCACATTTTATTATTATTAAATTCTAACAGTTCTTGATCTCATTGTCTGTTTTCCTAGGCAGGTATCTAGCAATGGTAGACCAGCTGGGTCTGAAGTTGTATTAGTACAACCTTGAAATAGTTGAATACTGTTGAAAGTTTTACGAGACACGGTTGGGAGGTGGGAG
>JANKOE010000009.1:5774778-5786147 GCA_026284465.1 Erythroxylum citrifolium | reverse complement strand
ATCATATTAACCAAGAAAAGGAACAACCCAAGCAACAAAATCATGAATTAACAAACATAACCTATGCTGGAATTTTTCTTCAACCTTGGAAAACTTGAATTTCAACTTACATACTTTCACCTATACTTTATAACATCAAAACCTAGCTAACTAGCCAACGAAAATCGAAATTCTTCATGCTTATAGGAACCCACGCAAATCAGATTTTTTTTATCTCTATAAACACTTAAACTCTTTTCTTTCATTCAACAACATAATAAACATTTTCACATCTTCTTACCTTAAAGATTGAAACTTACGAATTTCAGATTTGCTTAAATGGAAGCTTAAACCATTTTCTTTTCTTGTTTTTTCATAAATCATTCTTCAAACTAACCATGATCAAGTAAGAAAGGCAAAAACTATACCAATATAACCAATAAATTTCGAAACCCTAATCTTGACAATGAACCCACTAAAAATTCTGATTTGCTTCCACTTTCATAACTCTTCTCTTTTTCCTTTCTCTTCTTTCTTCATAAATCCTTCTTCAACTATCATGATTAAGCAAGGAAAACAAAACTCTAACAAAAACACTTAGGAATTTCGAAATCCCTAAACCCACAAAATCTGATTTTCTTATAAACCTTCTTCTTTTGTTTTTTTCCTTCATGTCTTTCTCTTCAACTACCCTTTGGAAGCAAGGAAAAACAAAAACCCTAACTATTAAACCATAAATTTTCGAAATCTCTTACCTTTTTGGAGAGACCCACGACATCTTCTCTTTGCTTCTAAAGATGGAGATCTCTTTCTTTCTCTAGCCTTCTTCTTTTCATCTTTGGAAACCCACGAAAATCCCAAGCAAAGAGCTCTTCCTAGCTTAGCCGAATATCTCTTCTATCTTCTCTTCTTGATAATGTCGAAACCTTCTTCTCTCTTTTGCTAAGTGAATTTCGGTGATGGTTCTAGAAACTCACTTAAAAGCCAACCTTTCTCACTTAATACATATAAAACGACAACACCACTTACTCTTCTTCCACTTTGTTTCATTTTTGTTCTCATTTAAGTGCCACCTCACTAACCCTCACTTATGCCATACGACTACTCTTCTCCTTTTTATTAAACCTTACATATTCTTTACACATAACTACTAAACTTAACCTAATACATAAGCCCAATTTCGTGGGCTCCCTTTGATTCATAACAATCCACCATTTAAGTTTCCTTCTTCATTTAGATAACATTAAAAAGGTAACAAGCTTTAGTTATATCAAATGGACCTAGCCCAAAGTATTCCATTCTTCTTCATTTAAATGCAACCTAATGGATCCTAGCCCTTAGTTTATTTCATTCCCTTACTTATCCACCTAATTGGGCACTAGCCCAAAGGCTTTCTTCCATCTTTATTTAAAAGACCATTAAGAGGACTAAAAGGTATATAACCATATATCATCATCCAAATTTATCCTAACACCATCTTTTATTCTTTTCAAGTCTAGTACCAAAATTAAATTCTAATTTAACTCAATTCCTTCAATTAATAGTTCTTACTTAAGCACTAAAATCCCAAATTATTCTAATAAAGAGGATTTATTAATCTAAACCTCAAAATAAGAGCCCAATTCTTCTTCATTCCATAATATAAAAATAATTACAAGGCCCATCTTTATAAACCAAGACCATCTTATTCTAATTAAATTCCAATAACTCATAAAACTCTCAATTCATATAATTCTTTTTATTACTAACAATATATCACAAAATAATAATTTATCAACAAATCGAATATCACTAAATCCCTTCATTTAATAATCAAAACCTACACAATAAAATTCTCAATTTCTTCCAACCAAATTACAATTAATCAAACTAAAATCCTCAAAATAATTTAAACATGCTTAATGCGAATCGGGGCCCAACAATACATGACTCGATTATGCATATGTAAAATCCAAAACATTGTTTCATGCAATAAAAGTCATCTTTTGCACTCTAAGTGCAAAGTGTTATTCAAAAAAATGTCGTTTCTTAAATACACAAGTATATTAGCATCTATTTGAGATTCAATTCTACTATACATTATGTAGGTTCAAAATTTACATACAAGTCATCATGCATACTTGGGATGTCCTAATCCCATTTTAGAGATATGATTTCTCCAACTCACCTTAAAAGAAGGTATACACTCCCTTGACTTCAACAATCCTCAGTACGAGCTCCTTGATTCATAGCTCCCGAGCCTTTATACATAAAAAATACAATGTATTTACTACTTAAACATGTATCTCATATTTATACATTATTATATAAGTGTATAAAACACAATATCACTATCTTTAAGCTATAGGATTCGGCCATTAAGCTTCTCACATGGTTACTTCCCTTACTATTCACATTAGCTTTTCTTTTGCATTTTCCAAGGCGTTTAATGCCTTTAATCCAATACTCACTCATTTCAAAACATAATTAAGCACATTTTTATCCAAGCACATTAGGCCATTACTCATCAATCTAAGAAAAAATTCAAGTTTACTCTAATTAAGAATGAAACTCGCTTTCCAACACATATCATTACGAATCCTTAAATCCTAAGCTAAGTTCACTTAGGCATTTTATCCACCTAATGTGCATGATTTTCAAGTCATATTTTCAAGACTTTATCATAGTAATTCATGCTTGATCCCCGGTTTGTCTTTGGGTTATTCTTTTGGAAACCAAATCAAAAATTTATTCCAAGGATTGCAATATAGAGTGCAACCTCGGGTCGTCTCACTTAACTGGAACCTAATGAAATGGACCTAAGCTAGCCTATATGTCATAAAATGCAAGCTAAATTAGTTAAGAGGGGGTTTTGCTCCTTTGAAACAATAACTACACTAAATTGAATTGTAAAAAAAGTATGTAAAAAGCATTTTTGGAAATAGAAAAAGAAAAGATTAAAACAAGTGATAAAATCCTCTTGAAAAATAAGCTTTGGCTATCATAGTTCAAAACAAATTTAATGGGAGTAGAAATCACCAAGCTTTAAATGATAAACCTTGAAGGACTCTTTAAGTCTAGGATCTTGAGAAATGGACGGATCTTGATCAATGAACTCCATTTCTCAAGATCCCGTTAAGCGCTCTTAGTGTGTACAGTAGGATTTGCCAATGCAATGGGTCAAATGACATCTAGCATCAACTTAATATCAAACACAACTAGGCAAATAAAAGAGAATCAACAAGATTACAAGTAGACATATATGAGACTTCATATATTTAAGGTCAAAGTTCTACATAAACAAATCCAAACCACACATTGAATATCCAACATTTGATTAAACTATAATCAAGTAGCTTCACTATAAGTTACAAATCCTAAACTTAGGCTTTAATAAATCATAGTTATACTACGGATTAAGCTACTCCCCTTTTAAGCTCATTAAATTGTCGCTATATCTTCAAGAGGAAAGAAACGCCTAGCCACGCATAGCAACCAAAAGCCTCACAACTAGGAATAAATCCAAGCTACCCATGATGGAAGTCGGCGGTGAAAGTGCTAGGAAAATGAGATGGAGAGAGAAGGGGGAAACAATGCAAGATGATGGCTAAGTCTCTCCCATAGGAACCCTAAAGGGAACCGTAGGTGTTAAGGTAGTGGAATGTGTGTCGAGTGTCTTCTCCCCCACTCTTCAGCTGATGGAATATCAATCAATATATATGTCGGCACTCTCCAGCTTATCCGAAAATAGGTTTCTTCTCAAAATGGGTTGCTGGGTCGGGTTTGCACAGTATGTAAAACTTCTGAAAATGGTTTGGATCTTCGAAGGTTCGCTGCGGTGAAACTTTGACTTCATCGCGGCAATCTTTAATTGTTTCATAGCAGCGAAATATTGACTTCGACGTGGCGATCTTTAATGGTTTCGCCGCGGCGAAACACTAACTTTGTTGTGGTGAACTTTACTCGAAAGGTCATCTCGTCACTTCCATTTCTTTGTTCCACTTTTGGCTCTACTCTTCTTGAGTGACCTGCAATGAAAAGTAATAATTTATAATATCAATTGTCCTACAATTTAAGAGAGTGCAATTGTTAATTAATTATGACAATTTGACCCTCAAATTACATTAATTCAAAACAAGCACTTTTAGGCCAAATTAAGCACAATATCCAACAAAAGGAGCCAAAAAGTATAATAAAAACTATGAAAATGTCACTAAATAATATATCAAACTTAGGTTCAATCAATGCTAATATCTTGTTATATAACAAACACTTCCAAACAACAACACATTTCACCACTCCATTCAATCCAATTCCCATCATTTAAGCCATATTCATCATAATTATACAGCTCATTACATTAATCCATTTCTTCTCCCATCATTTCGACCAAGCCTTATACAATATACATCTTCTTCATTTTTCATCAGAAATTCACATTATATATGTACAATTAATACCATAGAATTCATTTAAATCATCAATTTCAAAAAATATTAAACAATTCACAAACTTTCACCAAAAAGAGAAAATTTCGGTTTTAGCTTAAGGGGAATTCTCCAGGACTCATTTCATTCATCTAAACCATGTTTCATGCATTTTCAAGGATAGAGAACAATATATCTTAGCACCAAACTCAAAATCATAATGTAGAGAGAGATGAGACAAATTTTAACTAAACTTTCCTTTGGTGATATCTTAAAATCCATTGAGAATTTCTCAAATCTAATGATAGATTTGAGTTCCTTGATCCCAAATTAACCTAGAACAACTTGATTTGGGTTGGAGAATCAAAAAAAGGGTAGAATTTTAGTGATGGCCGAAAATGGATTCTTCTCCTCCTCTCTTCTCCTTTCTTTTAATTAAAACAAAATGTTTCTAGTCTTTAATGGTGGGGTGCACGGCCATACATGAATAAGGGTCTAGAATATTGACTCTTCTTTGACCAAATATGGTGAAATTATCTTTTTGTCCTTAGTTTATGTGAAATTACCATTATAACCTCCACATTTTTCCTAAATTTGCAATTAAGCCCAAAATTTGGGAATGATCAAAACTTTTATTTTTATTTTGATCACTGGAATTTTGAAAATAATAATTAAGTCCCTTAACTTTATAAAATTACATATTGATCCTCCAAGAATTGAAAAATTACAATTAAGTCCTTTAGCTTTTAACAATTGACAAATAAGCCCTTATGTACATCAACTTTCTAAATTAAGCTTTCTAAGGGTCCAATAAGTCCATAAATCATGTCTAATCACCTCTAAGGCATTAGAACACATTTAACTCAGCCATATGGTCACATCCATCCAATGGACTTGGTTTTACACACTTAGAAGCTTATATGTCATAAATCTCCAAGATTTTCGCATACCAAGGAACTCTAAGATCATATAAGGACATATAAAATTATAAATCACTGACATATATACCCAAATGGATTTAAATACATCTTTGAACTCATATACAGCCTTGTATGTATTAATATACAGTAGTGTCCCCAAGTACAGAACAATACAAAAGGGCTCAAAGAGTCCGGCGTTACACTTTCGATACTGGAAGATATCGAACACATGTGTCATGTATGACACATGTTCAATATAATCATGTATATTTAATAACTCACTAACATGAATGAGAAAATAAAATGTGACAAACTCAGGTAATACATGTATGATATGATATGTATCATCTTTTTGGTTGTAGTTCTCGATTTCTCTAAACTTTATGCTAAACTGCATATGCGAAACTACACTAGAGCAATCTTGTTTTCTCTCACTGAATGCTAAACTGCATTAGAGAAAACCATTATAAGATTAAACACCTATATCCCCCTATGTCATGTTAAAATTTATGGATATTCTTATTAAATTGTATGTGTCCTAATGACATAGGCTCAAGGTTAATATGAATTTATGCCCAATGACCTTTAAAATGCTTAAGATCAACACAAACCTTAAGACTTTCACATTTATTATGACAATGTATAATAACAAATATTACTAAGGATAAAAAGATGATCATCTTTATTAATTAACAACCATATTGTCATAATACATCAAAATGTATAAATATACAAGGAGCAAACATAATGATCCCTAACTAACAATATCTAAGGAGTTTAATACACCCATGCTGAATACATGCCTTTCAAACACAAGTGGGAGAAGTCCTTTAGTTAAAGGAGTCCTTTAGTTAAAGGATCAACTAACATTTCCTTAGTTCTTAAAGGCTCCACCTCAATGTTACCTTTTTGTATCAACTCCTTTATGGTCAAGTATTTGACCTCCAAATGCTTAGACCCTGTGATATTCTTATTGTTGCTACTAAACAACAAAACAACAAGACTATCACAATAAAACCGAATGGATCTAGCCACTGAGTCAACCACAGATAACTCAGAAATCAAGTTTCTGAGCCAAACTACCTATGTAGCAGCCCCACAACATGTTACAAACTCTGCATGTGTTGTTGAGGAAGTCATAAATGTCTGCTTGACACTCTTCCACGATACTACACCATCTGTTAATATGAAAATGTAATTTGAAATGGACTTCTATCATCCGGACACATAGTTGGAATATGTATACCATACGAGGTCTAGATTGTTAACCCTTCTGTATGTCAACATATAATCCTTAATTCCCTTTAAGTATCTCAACACTCGTTTAAATACATTCAAATGGTCTATACCTGGGTTAGCCAGATATTTACCCAGCAGTCCAATAACAAATGCAATGTCCAACCTAGTGCATACCTAAGAATACATCAGGCTACCAATAACACTAAAATATGGAACATTCTTTACAACCTCTCTCTCTTCTTCATTCTTTGGACATTGTGCCAAAGATAATCTCTCACAATAATAGATAGGTGCTACGAAAGGTTTACAAGTATCCATATTAAAAATTTGTAACACATGCTCAATGTATGTACTCTGCGAGAGGTCTAAAAAGTGTTGAGATCTGTGTCGATGAATCTGAATACCTAGGACAAAAGATCCTTCACGTCAAAATGCTTGTCCAAAAGTTGCTTAACCTCATGTAATATGGTCAAGTAATTAGATACGAGAAAGATATCATCTGCATACAATAATAGGAAGATAACTTTGCTTCCCCTAATCTTGTAAGACAAGCTTCTTTTAACTTTGTTGTCCACGAAGCCAAAAGAGGTTAAAACCTCATCAAACTATAGATACCATTGTCTGCAAGCTCGTTTCAAACTTTATATTGATTTTTTCAATTTACAAACCATGTCAGTATCTCCTTGATCTCGAAATCCTTCAAGTTGATCCATATAGACCTTTTCATAAAGGTCCCTATTTAGGAAAGTGATCTTGACATCCATCTGATGTAGCTTCATATCATAATAAGTTACTTTTGTCATAATCACTCTGAATGCATCCTTAGAGGATACGGGAGAGAAGGTAACATTAAAACCTAAAACTGCTCAACATTACCCTGAATGTCCTTCTTGGTCTTAAATTACCATTTACAATATAAGGGTTTACAATATTCATGCAAATCAACTAGCCCTCATACCTTGTTATGCTTAATGGATTGCATCTCGTCCTTTATGGCATCCTACCATAAATCTAAATGGGATCCAATAACAACTTCTATAAGAGTAACTGGATGCACAATGTGTCCAATATCATAGGCTTGTTTACCCAAATAGACCATGTAATTAGATGGGATAGTAGGTAGCCTCACTCTAGTGAATCTTCGCGAATGCATTGGTTCTTGTGCCCTAGGAACCTTTATCTATTCATGTATGGGTTCCTATTCTTATACAGGCATAGTAGTATCCGTCGTATTATCGTCTAAAGGGTGAGAGGGGCCACCCTCATCACAAGCATCATATTCCAGAAACTTAGTTATTTGTGGTTCAACTATTCTAGCCCCCTTCTCTAAAATAAAATTTGTAGCCTTTAAAATGGTCGAGATATCCAACTAAGCAGCAATGAGTAGAACAAGTGTACATTTGCTTTCATAAGGATTATGCAAACGTAATTTAGTAGGGCAGTCCCATACACAAATGTGTTAAAGGCTAGGCTTCTACCCTTTCCAGATCTCAAAATGCATCTTTGGCACTGACTTACTCAGGAATCTGTTCAGGATCTCTTTCGAGTATTTATGCCACATCATGTCGTCTTTATTATGCCACATCATATATTTATGCCACATTTATGCCACATCATGTATGATGTTTCCTTTATCAGGATCTCTTTCAAGTAATAGGTTTAGTAATATATGAATAAAAATACATTTTATGAGGGGTAAGACACATTTTATATAATCCATATAATAAGAAGGCAGTTCCAATATGTTTTGCATTGAAAGAAAAATTTACAACTGAAGTATTAATGACAAAAATGATAACATTATTTGTCTAACACTAATACAAAGATCAGATTCTGTCTAAAAGATAATATATAAAATGTGTCGTTTAATACAATTACAAACTCGTATTGAGGTTTAAACATACATCCCCTACATGCAAAATGCTAACTTCTTCATTATTGCCAAACATTAGTTTCTCCTCCTCTTTAGTTGACTTTCTCCTAGATTTGAACTCCTATATTATGGAAGCAACATGATTTGATACTCCACTATCTAGCCACCAAGAATTGGATGTGGCTATAGCAATATTGGATTTATGAAACATATAAGCTAAGGAGTTACCTTACAGTTCCTATTTTACTTTCCAGACTTTATATTTCTAGACCCTTCTTCTTACAGAAGAAGCACTGTATATTCTTTAAATCTCGTGGAACCTTTGCAATACTAAACTGACCGGTTTGTAAATGTAGAGAGAGTTTGGACTTCCTACCTTTGAACTTTTGGGGCTTGCCTTTCCCTGTCCTTTTGGCTGCAAACAAAGCAATATGAGGAGTATTCTTCAGTTTCTCCCCCTCTGCAACACATCGGGAAATCAAGGCATTGATATCCCAAGTCTCATCCTAGGAAATATAAGAAGTGATTAGCATACCAAACTCTGGCGAGAGTGTACTCAGAGCTTAGTGCATTATCACTACATTATGAATTAGAGTCTTTAGTGCCTTTAGCTTGCTCTAGAGGTGGACCATCCTGATGATGTAGTCCCTTACTCCCCCTTCTCTAGTATAACTTATAAAGAATAATTATTTACACAAGGTACTTATCTTAGCATTGGATGAGACCTTGTACCTCTGGGAAACATTATCAAAAAACTCCTTTTCTATGTTAGTGTCCGGTAGTCCACTTAGTGGATGATCTGGGATTGACCTCTTAATGGTCAAATAGCACATCCTATTTGACCGCTCCCAGGTTACAAGGATGCTTTATCAGCTTCTGAGTTGATGGACGTGAGTCGAGATGGCTTATCCATTAGCATGGTCATGTTGATATCTGTCATCTCCAAGGCAAACTCTACATCCTTCTTCCACTACTTAAAATTGAAACTAGTTAGGGTTTTAATGGTGACATTGTTGTTATTGACTGAAAAGGTGACTACAAAATAACAATGCAAAGATCAACACAAATGTATAATAATAGTGATACTCAAAGCCTTAAAATAGTATCTTTATCGAGAATCTGATTACACATATTATGAAACACCTGTGGGCTGAATATGTGTATACAAATATAGTTAATTAACCATTTATCACTTTTTAGGTATAAGTGAGTTTTAAATAAAAAGGATTCAATTAAGAGCCAATTAAAATAGGTAAAGGTCAATAGGAAAGTTGATCTTAGAATAGGGATAAGAATTTAAACTCAAATCAATAAGGAATTAAAGATTAAAGATTTATGAAGATGTTCCCTTTATCTTTTATTCTTCCTTGTTTTTATGTTGTTCTTTCTTATTTATTCATAAACTAACATGGTAAATTTCAAGGTAGGATGGATCCTAGAATTTGATGATTTGAATTGACATTTTAGTTTAACTAGATTCCTAGTTTCTTTAGAATTGTTCATGTTTTTTTTATATTGTTTTGAATTGAAGGAACAATAGTTAAATATTCAACAATTAAATTCAAATATTGATTGAGAGATAATTTGTATGGTTAGATTACAATATGAACGAGGAGGTTTGACTGGGTTATTTAAGAGAGAATTGTATGATCCTTCTAGGTTAAGGTAACACCTATCATGAGAATTCATAAAGTAGATTAATGAACTATTAGATTATCTTGATTAAAAAGAGATTTTAGTTAATTGGATTTAAGAATAGGGATTATGTTGCTTAAGAGAGAGCATAATTATAACTTAGGAACTCTTACTGGTCTAAGGAATTAGACTTATTTATTAAACCAAAGTGAAGTCAAAACTTAGTAAATTAAAAAGGAATATTTTATTTGGATCTAATTTATACATAGATTGTTTTATACTTGGTCATTGTTCCAATTTGGAGTTTTAATTGTTCATTCACTTTCTTTTAATCAATCATGTTTAATAGTATAGATAATTAAATTTATGAGAAATTGGTAATTGGTAACTAATCCTTATATGATTCATTTATATACCAGTTGTCCTTTGATTGAACCCAAGTTTGCTATATTATTTATTGACATTTTCATGATTTTTGTTATACTTTTTGGCTCCTTTTGTTTGATATTGTGCTTAATTTGATCCAAGAGTACTTGTTTTGAATTAATGTGATTTGAGAGTCAAATTGTCATAATTAACTAACAATTGCACTCCCTTAAATTATACGACAATTGATATTACAAATTATGACTTTTCATTGTAGGTCTGAAGGGGAGTAGAGCCAACTCAAGAAAAGTATAACCAAAGTGGAACAAAGAAATAGAAGCCATGAGATGATTTGTTTCGCCGCGGCATCAAGTCAGTGATTCGCCGTGACAAAAATTAATTACCCCGCCACGACGCGCCATGAAGGAAAAGCTCGCCGCTTCGTAAATTAATTATTTCGCCGTGGCGAAGGATCCAGAAAGCATACGTCACGAGACATCTTGCCTGTCGCCGCGGCGAACAGTCTGGCATCCGGACTAAAATTGGAAAATTCTCAAGCTGTGCATACCCGTCCTAGCAACCGGTTTTGAGAAGAAACCTATTTTTGGACTAGTAGAGTGCCGACGTTTATATACATCAATATTCAATCGGTTAAAGGAGGAGAACATTCAGACAGAGAGAGGAGATAGATGAGCAAAGAGAGAAAAAAAGAATTTACGACCTCACCACCCAGAGTTCCCTTCGGGGTTCCCTGAGGAGAATTTTTGCATAGGTTTTATCTTCCATTTTCAGCGCCGACTTCCATCATAGGTAGCTTGGATTCATTCCTAGTTGTGAAGCTTCCGGTTACAATGTGTGGTTAGGCATTTCTTTTCTCCTGAAGATGTAGTGACGACTGGAGTTTACCGAGCTTCAAAGGGGAGTAGCTTAATCTGTAGTTTAGCTATGATT
>JANKOE010000009.1:5667974-5679980 GCA_026284465.1 Erythroxylum citrifolium | reverse complement strand
GATTTTCAATCCAAACACATTTAATCCTTGATTTCAGTTCTAAATCACATGCAACAGAGTTCAAACAACTAGTCTAAAGCAAAGGAACGAATCAAACTTACTTGGAAAGCTTCAATCTTCAAGAAATCGAAAAACCCTATTTTCTTCTTCCTCCCAACCAACGACGGCTTCTCCTTCTTTTTCTCACAAAACCCTATCATTTTCTTTTTATACTTCTCATAATTATGCAATGTCCATTTTACCCCTTACTTAAGCCTTATAACCTTGTACATTTATGTGACTTGCCCAAAATACCCTTAGTCATACTTTAATTTAATTCTAACCTTAGCATAATTCAAATTCAATTCACTAATCTAACAAGACCACAAAATTAAAAATCATGCCTCAAAATAAATAAAACAGGTTTGGGATCCAACAGATATAGTAATAGAAAATCTGAGAGGAGAACCAAAAAAAACATTCCTCATGAATTGCACAATATGGAATGTAAGGGGACTTAACTGTCCCAATAAACAATTAGGATCTCAAGGACTACTTAGGAGCTAAACACTCAGTTTTGATGGTTAGGTGGAAACCAAAATAAAGGAAGAGCTATTTCATAAAGGGTTACATTGTATTCTAGCATGATGGCATACGTTAATCAATCATTCTAAATACCTAAATGGCAGGATCTTGGTTACTTTGGATCTAGATCACCTGATCTTATCCAACTGGTTTTGTATTGAACAATTGATTCACTGTGAACTCATCATAAAAGTAGATAAAGCTCCAATAGCAGTTACAAATTATATACGTAGCTAACTGGGAATTTCAGAGAGCTAGCTTATAGAGAGTCTTGTAAACAATTAAGTCAAGTATCTTAACCCCTTGGAAGCTTGTAAGAGACTTCAATTGCATGCTATCTCTAGCTGAATCCATAGGAAGAAGAAGTATCACATATGCAGACACTAGAGCATTAACAAAACTAACCTCTCAGCTGGGACTGGTAGATGTCAAGTTTCAGGGACTTATCTTCACCCAAACCCTCCGGCCCCAATGCCTTACATTGATTTATTCATTAGAAAAGCTAATCACATATTCGTTGTGGATATGATCTTTTCTCACCACTACAACAAATTTAGTCGTGCAGAGTTAGGTTTTATTTTTTAGGGTGTTCCACACGCAAGCAAAAGCCGAGGTTGTTTTAAGAATCCATGTGAATATAAGGGCCTGATTATGATCCATTGACAACTAAGAGCACCTAAATTCCATCTTTTATCCTATGATACTTATACAAGATAATAGTCATTCAATTTTGGAGAGGAAGGAGAATGTAGGAGTAGTTCTACATAGATAGTTGTTATATTTGGGGTGTATTATTAGGCATACACCTTTTCACCTAGGTTTCTATTTTGCTTTATATTTGGAGCAAATGAGAGATTAAAGTTATTATGCAATATACGGAGGCTTTACCTAATGACACTATAAAAAAACTTCGGTTTTATTGATTCTCTTTCAAAATTTTTAACGTAAGATGCCTTTATTGAAATCAATATGATGAGATAGATGAGATTAGTAAGAAATTTTGACAAATTTTATGTGTTTGTCAATTAAAAGAGAGATTTAATAGTAAGAGATTGTTCCTTTAACACCAAGGAGAAGGAAAGAGAGGAGCCTTAATTACACCTTAAGAAGTGGAGACAATGATGGAGCATAGAGATGTCTAACCCATACAACAATAGGTATTATAAGATGGGATAGATAGGAATGTTCTTAACATCAAGAATAATTAGTAAGGACATAACAACATATTACAAAAAATGTAAAGGAAGTTGAAGAAATATGGATGAAAGTTATAACAAATAAAGCAAAAAACAATTAGCCTATTTTCAGCATATAATGTACTCCAAGCAGCCTCTATAACTCTTGATGATGCCAAAGGATGATAGAAATCATGATGATGAGCTTACTAAAAATTGAGCTTTATTTTATTTACTTTAATGTTTGAACATTTTAATAGTTTATTTTTTACTTATATTCCTAAACCATATTTTTTAATTTCTATTTTGTCATTTACTTTGGTTAAGTACTTTATTTGAGTTCATCTTTATTTTTAATTCCATTTGTATTTTATTTTCTTTTGAAAAGGTAAATAAATATTGATTAATCAAGAGGGAAATAACTGCATAATCCTTGTATATCACTTACATAATATGGATTAATGCTTAGTTGACACTTGTAAATTAGACAATGATATTAAACAACAATTCCTTGTGTTAGCCTAAGGCTTAGAATTAATGTGCATTCATCTAAAACTAATTAAGATTCAAGCATTAGCTTACAAGTGAGAATCTCCAGGAGACTTTCATCCTTCCCTCTACATCTTGTTATTGTTATAATCCCTTGTATGTTGCCCCTAGAGCTTACATTAAACTTCTTTTATTTGTGCAAAATGAGCTCGAGATGAGTACAATGAGTATCTGCTAGCTCTAGTTCCCTTCGAATCTTCTCTCCAAATTGGTGGCCATTCTAGTGTATAATCCTCCTCCTTTTATCCCTAATAACTTCTTACTTTAATCTCTACTCTATATTGATGCATGCGTTATCGAAGATTGCTTTTATGCGTCTCTTGGAACCATTTATATCATTAAGCTATTTGCTTACTTTTTATATCAATTCTTAAATGATTGTCTTCTACTTTAAGCTAGCCAATAGAGGGTGTTTTCTTACCACCAGTGCTAGAGATATTAATGACGGCTGGATTGCTTCTTTAGTACGTATATAGGTCAAATCTAACCCTTTGAGCCACCTCTGCTATTGAGTATGAGGTGATATGCATTTATTCCACTTATTAGCTCACCATATAATTGCATTTTAGATCTTCTTCAGTTTTATACTTTACCATTAATACTTGTTTCCCTCCAAATCTCATAACTAGCCTTCTAAAACCTAAAAAGATTTGTTATGAGCTTTACTCCTAACTTTATGGATGATCCAATCTAGAATATCTTGCCAAGTATAAGCTCGACAAGAGATATTAAACTAAGCTTAGAATCCAGGGACGGAGCCAGACTCAACTCTAAGGGGGGCTGGGGGCCAACATCTAAATGCAAAAAAAATGAAGAGAAGAGAAGGTAGGAATTTTTTTTAAGGGGGGCCACTTATATTTGTAATTTTAAAAATTTTAATTATATAAGTAATTTAAAAAAATATATATTTGAAAGGGGGGCCATGGCCCCCTCCCCCATAACATGGCTCCGTCCCTGTTAGAATCTATTCCATATAGATGCAGTGAAGTGGCATTGAAATAATACATGATCTATAGATTCTGATAATAATGAGCAAAGTAAACACCTCTCATTAACATTATGCCTAATTAATTTGTCCTTAGTTGTAAGCTTACCAAGTATAGCAATCCATAGAGTGAAATAAAACCTTGGCATTGCTTGGAGGAACCAAACCACCAAACCAACCGATACTAAGGAACTAGGGGATTTATAATTCTCAGAGCTTCTCTTTATGATCTATTTGTAAATCTCCTTGATTATTCTTAATCCAGACAATATGATCTCCCATAAAAGAGTTCATTATTAACTCCTTGGTTAACTTTAGTAACCTATTCTCATTGCACAATCAATATCAAAATAATTGTCAAACACAACCTATTTAATAGAAGCATTTTAAGGTGCATTAATGCTCAAGTGAGAGTAGGATTTATCCTCTATTAGGGGACCTGAATAACATAAATAAGTTGACCAAAAGGTAGTATTTGAGCTATTTTCTATCCTTAATTTAAATTATAGTCTAACCTAATTCTTGAACTTCAAAATGTTTGCATATTCTAAGAGGTATCATATTTTGCTTCATAAGTCCAAAAGTCACATTGTCTAAGGTATTGGGCATTTATCCATCTCAACCACAAAGATTCTTTATCTGTGAGTATTCTCCAAATTGTATTGAATAATAGAGCCTTATTAACTAGCTTCAGTGGAACAATCCCCAATCCACTTTCTTTCTTTTGGAGACACAATTCCTTTCAGGCAACTTTTTTTATTAGTTGTGTTTATAAGGTAAAAATAAATTCTAGAATTCAATCATATTTACCATGGAAAATAGGCAACATATAAGGTAAGAGAAGTTTCCTTTTCCTTTTCATTTTCTCCCACTTTACATTTTTATTGCCCTTTATTTTTACTTTCCTTCTTTATATATTTGGTACATTAAGGACAATATACAACTTAAATGTGGGAGGGATTTAATTATTTGTGAGCCCTAGTCTGTTTTACGTTGGTGAATTAATTTCATCGTATTGAACTTAATTGGAAAAATTATGGAAACTTGTACATTGGAACAAGAACAATTAAGATGATTTATTAGAAGTTTGATTAATTTGTGATTTAATTAATTTAGGTAATAGATAAGGGCATTAACAGCTTAGTTTTAATTTAATCTAACAATTTAAAAATGGATTATTAATATGAATAATGACATTTTGTGTGTATATCATAGGAATATTTTTAATTTAGAAGTGAATTCTTTCTCAAGCATTTTAGTTTCCCACCAAAAAATAAAAATAAGTTTATAAAAATAAGAACAAAATAGTGTGAATAAATGAGCATAAATGACCTCACTCCACTCAATTTAACCTAAGTAAAAGGGTTTAAAGTAAAGGGTGATACTATTAGTCATTTGAATCAATGCCCTAATTGAGTAATTAAGAGTATTCATAACAAAGTATTACTATTATGACAAAATGTTAGGTAGCTTCTAAAAAAAGCTTCTAATGCTCATTCTTACTTTAATTACAAATGTTTTTTTATAATAATTTGAATTATTTAAATTTTTTAAAATGAAAGCTTCTTACTCATTTATGTGTACTTTATATATAAGGACAAATTATATGGATTAAGTTGATGTTTGAAGGATAGTTGGATTGAATTGAATTGATTTAAGATTTAGTTCAAGTATTTAAATTCCTAACTAGTAATGTAATTGAGTGGATGACGGATGATGGATGATTTCTCCTAATTGATTAGTTAGTTTTTCCTTAGAATTTCTGCCTATTTAAATTTGAAGTGATTGAAATTGATTTGCTTAAGAACAAGCAAAAGCTTAAGAATGTGGATGCTTGATGTATATAAATACATATATTTTGTTAAGAGTTTTACTTGATTTTCATGTCAAATGACCTTTTTTACTTAATTTTTGTTTTTTATTAGTAATTGTGATAAATTAACCTTGAGATGAAATTGTTCAAGAATTGGATGTTATTTAAGAAAAAAATGAAGCAAATTACAATTCAAAGGGGATAATAGTTTAGCCCATACTAATGTACCAGTCCGTGTCCTATATGGATCAAGTGTAGCAAGAGGCATGACCTAGAATATAGCTTGCAGAGTGATTGTTTCTTATCAGACTGTCATAGATTTTCTTATACACAAGATCCTTATACAAGGCAAGTGTAGAGCATACTCATCTCTGCAATATACTGCCTAAGTTGTGGTCATTCTTGGTACTATATATTAATAAAAAAAGAAGATATATAGTGAAAGAAGGCATTTATATAACCACAATTATAAGACCAATCATATATCCTATTTAGAACTTTGTCCAGAAGAATTCTTTTAGTTATTTTTTGAACAAGAAAATTGAAAACCATTTATAACTTTTGTTGAAGATCAAAAGAACTTCGACAATGTGTATCCCATTAATTCTCTTCAATTGCTACCCAAACGTAATTTTACATAACTAAAAAATCCCTTTCTTGTCACGCTAATGAATTAGGGATCAATAAAAGTTATGCAGCGCACACATGCACCTAAATGCTCCCTCTACCCTCTTAAGGCTCTTAGTAACTTCCTAACATGCTAAAGGTTCTTTTATAACTTGATTATGATCTATTTATACCCAAAACCACTTCAAATGATTGTTATGCACATAAACTAGCTATTATAACTACTATACTCACTTGGTTAGATAATATACTACATTTGGCTAGCCAAAGATCCTAAATGTCACCCGTTTTGTCTAGTTTTAAAAGACATCACCACTTAACTAACTAATTTCCCTTGGCTAATTGAGTCCACATTTTTTGGTATAGTGATTAGCAAATCAGCTAGCCCAATGTCTAGCTAACGTTCCAAACTCATAATTCACCCATTTTCTCAAATTTTAATCATCTTATTAATTAATTGACATCAATTGACTAATTGATATCCTATAGAAAAACAAGTTGAAATCTTCAACTATAAAGTATTTCTAAAGATTAAACACACACCTTTTTTAAAAACTTGAATCAAAATCATCTAAGAATTTTCTTAAAAAATGTTCGATGATCGAGAGGTTTTCTTTAAAATCTTTCAAAATTTCTCTAAATTATGACAAAGCTTCATGCATTTTGTCCTAAATATAAATGATCATGCAATAATTGAGCTCCTAAACATTAATAATAAACAATTCTACAAGAAATTTACATTGGTTCAATTATAAGTGAAGTACTTGATTGTTATCATCTTTACTTGATCTTCACTCGTTACATAGATGGTCCACTTTGCTAATTTTATTCATCCTTTGATTTTCCAATTGATTAAAGTGGCTCATTTACTCACTTTGTCCTTTTATCGAACCTATTTTTCACATATTATTTGATTATATTATAATCGAGTTACTAATATTACCAAAATTAATTCATTAATAACAATATGCTTTGCTTAAATTAAAACCATACGTTAGAACATCACTAGAGCATTACTTTTATGTCATGAAAGATGTCATTGTAATTATCGTATAAGTGACCATTTAACTTAAGATCATGCACGTATCGTATGTAAAAATTGATATGCTTTTTTAAAATTTAAGGCATATTTTGGTAATCATTAGATATATTATAGATATAGCTAATTGAATGAAAAATAAATGATTCATTATCCTAAAGTAATTAATTAGAATGTTCCATTATTCTTAATCACTATTGATTTAAGATATCATTGGTTAAGATAGAATGCCTCGTTGAAAATAGTTCTCAATGTCATTGAAATAATCAATTACTAATGATTGGACTTAATTAAAGAAAAAATTAAACCCAAGGGGTGTGGTTGAGTGGAAGGGACTCATCCATTCTTAAGCAAAGATTAGGGGTTTGATCCTTAACTTTGGGTATGGAACAGCCTTAAATCCTTGGGCCAGCTGTTCTACCTTATAAGGTGCCTACAAACCAGCGAGCAAATAAGTCACTGAGTCCGCTAGATTTCCTGGTAGGACCAAAAAAAAGAAAAAATTAAATTCATATTTAATATATAATCAATATATTATACGATAAAATGATTGAATTATATAGTAAAATCCTATATAGAAAGGTTAGTCTCGGTTATTATGATACAACATTAAACCCTAGTCTCGATTTATAAATACAAATTTTTAATTAAAAATTAATAATAAATTAAAAGAATTTATTTTTCTAGTGTTAAATATACTTTAAGATTATAAGTTATATTCTTTGTGAACCTAACGAGAAACTAAATAGTCCCTAAAAAAAAAAAAAGAAGAGAAACTAAATAGGAAAAGACAAGGCAGGTGGGTCTGGAGGAGGTCAACTGAACCCACCACTCAACCTACATTTGAGCAGCCTCAAAACTCTGCCCTGACCGCAATGGAAGTCAAGAAGCCCGTTTCTAGAAATCGAAAATTGGGATTAGAAGGTTTAAATGGTCATTTCGAAACAGAAACATAACCCTAGTCATCTACAGTCATCTATAATATAAGCACAGCTCTTCACTTCCTCCTCACAATCAGGAGGTGCCTGAGGTTCGCTCCTCTTTTTGCAATCGCTTTCTTACATTTCTGCTAGATATTGTAGCGCTTCGTTTAATCTAAGCTTCCAGTTTTTGTTCGCGAAAAAATGTTTGTGATTTCTTTGTTTTTGGCTTTCGGATTGTGTGAATCACTTGGCTTTGACCTAAGATATTGTAGTTTTGATATTTTTGTTTGTATTGTTAATTTATTTTTTCTATGTACATCTGCTTGCTCGTTATCGTTGATATAGATCTTATTTCAAACGTGTGTTTCATGTGAGCTTTGAAATGGAATTTTTATTGAATTTGTTGCTTTGAAAGATATAGGCGTAATGAACATGTGATAATGGCCCAAAGAGACCTTGATGAGTACAAGTGCGGGCCGAGTATAAGGATTTTCACTTGTGTATAACTTGCCATTTTCGTCACCGAATTTCCCTTCAAATTTTACAAATTATTGCTGTTTAGGAATTGATTTTAATTCAGTGTACCTCTTGTTGATGAGTGTTTATTTTGTTAGTTTATGCATTATTTTAGTTTTCGATTTATCAAATATGCTAGCTTGAGCTTGTGTCAACACAATATTATTTTTTTTGACAATAATAGAGTTATCAAGGTTTCTCATCTTATTTGCTGTGCTGAGTGATTCTTTTTCAGACGGTTACGTTGGAGATAATTTCATTTTTGAGTGCCATGTACACACGTTTAGTATTGAAAAATTATCTGCTACATTTTGCTGCATTTGATTTTCTGACATTCACTTGCCATGAAATGGTGTTTATTTTACTTATGATTTCTTTTTCTTAAGGTAGCCATCCTAATTTGCAAAATGGAAGATGGACCATGGCATCCATCAGTGTTGCAGAAGATTCATGGCCATTCTTCTTTATTTTCCAAGCTATCTCCCAGTTTTCATGCCAGAAATTATTGTATGACTGAGCAATATGCTAATGATATTAAAAGCCCTTTCAGCCCTGCATGTCAGGGAAATGGCTTGCTACTTATGTCATCTCTCTCGCCAATATTGGTGCAAGCACCAGCTGAGAAAGGTAAAGGCAACTTTATGTTGGACTTCCTTATGGGAGGAGTCTCAGCTGCTGTTTCCAAGACAGCTGCTGCCCCAATTGAGCGTGTTAAACTCTTGATTCAAAATCAAGATGAGATGATCAAAGCTGGTCGGCTATCTGAACCATACAAAGGTATATCTGACTGCTTTGCTAGGACCATCAAGGATGAGGGTGTAATTGCTCTTTGGAGAGGCAATACTGCAAATGTTATCAGATATTTTCCCACCCAGGTTAGTTTAGTTTTTGGATTTATGTTGCTGTTTTTGGATGTTGATAATATATAAATAGCTTTCAAATGTTGCCATCTTTTTTCACTTTACAATTTGAATGAAAAGCTTGCTACTCCTTGCTACTCTTCGAGGAGACTCTCTTACCTCTATGTTTTGTTAAAGGCAGAAGTAATGGCGAGTTGATTGTTTCTAGGCTTTGTTCTCGACAAACTAGTTATGCGCCAGTAGTCCGTTCTGTTTTCTTGCAAATGATTGTCCATCAATTCCTTGATGTCTTTGGGAATGTATCAGGCGCTCAACTTTGCATTCAAAGATTACTTCAAGAGGATGTTTAACTTCAAGAAAGACAAGGATGGCTACTGGAAATGGTTTGGTGGGAACTTAGCATCAGGTGGACTTGCTGGTGCTTCATCCCTTCTTTTTGTTTATTCATTGGATTATGCCAGAACACGTTTGGCTAATGATGCAAAGGCTGCTAAAAAGGGTGGTGAGAGGCAATTTAATGGCCTTGTTGATGTTTACAGAAAAACCATCCAGTCAGATGGTGTTGTTGGACTTTATCGCGGATTCAACATTTCTTGTGTTGGAATTATTGTATATCGGGGCCTTTACTTTGGAATGTATGATTCCCTGAAACCTGTGGTTTTGGTTGAGGGTTTACAGGTATGTGCTTGTGTTTATTATATTTGAAGTTTACCTTTATACACGTTCTGTTTAGTTCTGTTATTCACGTGGTAAAGCTGAAAAATATCATATGACACATGTTATATGGTAGTATACATAACTAGTTGTGGATGAAGTATTTGACCCGATATTGTGTGCTTGGCCTATTGAACTGTGTAAATTCTTTAGATAATTGGAGTCAAACTGCTATTTGCATGTGCTCAACTAGGCCAGCTTTTGTTTCACTGTTTTGAAGCATGTTCTCTTGTTTACAATGGTTTGCAGGATAGTTTCCTGGCAAGTTTCTTCCTGGGATGGGGTATCACAATTGGTGCTGGTTTGGCATCTTACCCCATTGACACAGTGCGCAGAAGGATGATGATGACCTCAGGAGAAGCTGTGAAGTACAAGAGCTCCATGGCTGCATTTTCTGTGATCATCAAGAATGAAGGTGCTAAGTCACTTTTTAAGGGTGCTGGTGCAAACATACTGCGGGCTGTGGCTGGTGCTGGTGTGCTGGCCGGTTATGACAAGCTTCAACTGATTGTCTTTGGCAAGAAATACGGTTCTGGTGGTGGCGGCTGATATGGTAACAACCATTAGTGATAATGATGAAGAATGATGTTTGTTTATAAAACCTGAAGATTGAATAATGATGTTTGAGAAAAGATTGTGCCTTTAATGTTCCCAAGTAGTTGGGAGAGTTACGTATTAAAACATGTCAGTTTTGAGTGATGTTATCTATGTTTAGTCTAGACAGTGTACTTTTGTTGTTAAGCTTGCTTTTTTAATGTGAATAATTTTACAACGAAACTGGGATAATAACTTTTATTTTGTTGTTGGAATATGCTTTTATACCATATTTTATTTTGTGGTGTTAGTGTATTAGCTTCATTATGGAAGTTTTTAATATATTAAAATATTAAGTAATAATAATTAATTTTCATTTATATAATATGTCTAAATATTATATTAAATAAATGCTACAATTAAATATATGTTTTATTTAATAAATTGGCATGTAATCTTAGATATAAATAAATAATTAAATAGAAAAGAAAATTACCATTTAGTTCATAAAATCATGAAAAATTAAAAATTAAAGTAGAAATATAACTAAACATATTTTTTCTGTTACAATTTTTAAAAGCTAACCAAATACTAAAAACAGTATTGAAATCAATATGACAAAAGTTTTACATTCTATTATCCAATATGACAAAATGAATGATTGACTTTTAAGAAAATAATTAACTAATATAAGATAATAATTAAAAATCACCAAATCAAAGTTATAATTAAGAATAAACAATTAGTTGATAAAAAAGTTCCAAATGAAAGTCCCTTATAGCTGTTTTATGCTTGAATTTATTTTGATTCGATAATTAACTTTGGTTATTTAGACTGATAAGAATTCTAAAGTTACAATTGTACACTCTATTAAGGTATACAATCCACATCCTTAACTCTCTTAAATCAAAACTCCCAAAGAGTGCATTAATTCCTTCCATAAGTTCCTATATTAGACTTCACTCTTAACTCAAAAGTATTATGTGATCTTATATTTAGGTTCCATTAAACCGTCATTATGATCTACCCATATATATATATATATATAAGATCTTCTCTATTTCAGTCCTATATTTGAATTCAAATTAAACCTTTTGTGATTGATACTTCAGTTCAACATAATAAGTAAACATAAACAATTCTTAGAAAACTAGAATCTTTCATTAAATAAAAAAAATCAATTCAAAGTAATAGCTCTATGGTTCACCCTATCTAGATTATATCCAACTAGTTTATAGTGAAAAAAACCCAAGAATTAACAATAAAGTGTTGGATCGCTTATGGCCCGAGTATTCACAATACGCTTCGGAAAAGACCATAACACAACATGATGTATAACCGAAAACATATAGGATGTGCGAAAAATACCTTTTGATATGGATTGATGGTTTCTTTTTCGGATTCGTAGACACTGCAATACGCGAATGTCCTCTACCGGTATCCACACGAGTATGCACGATCCAGGCTGCGGCTATCATGTGCTAGCATGTCCTGAAAACTTTTTCCGAATGCCGCACAATTTTCTCTCATAGGGTGGCTAGGGTTTCGTCCTTTTCTCCTACCTCTAATGAGACCTAAGTTTCTCTATTTATAGAGAAATCCTAATCCCATTGAAGCCCAATAAGTTTCAGCCCATATTATATCTCATATAATAAAAGCCCGACAACTTAATTCAATCTAGCCCAATAAATATATCCACATATATTT
>JANKOE010000009.1:5656429-5667874 GCA_026284465.1 Erythroxylum citrifolium | reverse complement strand
TGTTCTCTAACATATATCTATGTTTCTGATTTGATATCTCATATCCATGATCAGTAAAACGTGATCATCAATCAGAATACATACTAGCCTTAATTCATTATTGTTCCACTAATAACGATCGACCAGGGACAGTTTAGAATAGTGTTATAATACTTATGTTTTTACTATCAAGTCACGTACTTAATGACATAAGCCTAATACCATTCATGAAACGTAAATCACATTACATAAACGACATACATGCATATATAAAATGAATACCTCATAATATATTATTAACAAGTCATAATGTTAATACATGAATCACATATGTCTATTGGCCTCGGGCACACTACTAACATAAAGAACATAAGAAACAAGAATAAGTTCTCGTAGATCTTGATTTTTTTTATGCTTTTGATGAATCTTCTTGCTTTTCTCTAAGGTATTCTTAATTTTAGATGCTTTTCATCAGCTTCCAATTGCTTTTTTTGTGTTCTAATCAACTTCTCTCCTTTTTTCCAGCGTATATCTCTCCTTTTGATCATAAAACCTTAAAATTTTATCAAACATAGGATCTTCTAGGTTCTTATGTTGCTTAACACCCATTTCAACTTCTTTTCATAAATAATCATTGCTAACATGGTACTAACATGACCTTATGTTGTTATGTTTTTGCTTCAACACTTTCTCTCGTTGAAAAGTAAAGGAAATATATTGAACCAATATAGAATATGGGTCAAACATGGTTCTCTATTTGACTCATATTGTTGAACATGGGTCTCTATCAACTCCCTGTTTCCCCATATTGCTTAGCATAAGTCCCTATTGACACCATACTCTAAGTCCTTTCTATAAAATCATCTCAAAATTGCTTTAACTCAACTCAAACTTGCCCGAATTTCTTTGTTCATTATTAAATAGTTAGAACATGTTATAAACATAAAATATAAGGCAAATTAAGTATCAAATTCAATAAAAATGATCCAAATACAAGTAAAATGCTCTTCAAATAATGTTAAAAATATATTACAATTAGCATTTAACATTATACCTCAAGTCTAATGCAAAAAACTTTTTTCCATAATATTACCAATCATATACTAATAAGCATCAAATTTCCCTATCATCTACTTAGTCATTGCCTTAATAACCTTATTAGAATAACAGATCAAGTTATACAATGCTAGCTTGGTTTAACATATGATGGAAAACAAATGTGTGAAGTTGGATATTTCTTTTTAGAAAAAAATTTGAAGTGATAGTATGAAACATCACCAACTTTGGACAAAACTCCAATGCTCTTCTCTTAGTAAATAAATATAATGACAATGTTGTTGTCTCAACCTAATAAACACCTCAATATACTTGCTTGCTAACTTCAATATCTTGAATGTGGAATTTCATTGATCAACTAAATCTATAGGCAAATAGAGTCAATCATAACAAGTTTATAAAACTAGAGTAAATTCAAAGTATTGATCCCAAAGGAACTATATTACTCTATATATTAATCCTATCTAAGAAAAAAAACACTAAAATATACCAGGTTTTGGAAAGTTATTAAATTACTAAATTTACACAAAAAGATAATTAATGAATAGCAATCAACAAAACTAACGCTAGGGATTTAGGTTTGACTTCCTTGAACTTATCATATAAACTTGATTATCATAGTTAAAATAACAACTAACCTAATATTCCATGTCCTCTCTCAAGACATAAAAGTAGGATTAATTAGGTTACTACCACCTCTCGATGAACAATTCATCTTAATCAAACATATTAAGCCTTTGTTCTTTATATCTAAGGTGTTATTCTCTTAAGTCATAAATCGTACTTCTCCTTTTATTCTTTTAGACATCCTTGACTAAGATTAATCCAAGATTGAACCAAAAGAGAATGAATCCAACCAAATAATGATAAATTTTTTTATTAATAATTTAAGAATCCATCCCAAGCTACATCCCTAACCCTAACTATGTTTAAATACTTTTTATAATGAAAAAAAGCAAAAGAAAATCTTAACATAAAAGAAAGAAGAAAAAGAAAGAATTAAAAGAGTTGTTACAATCTCCTCCAATTTTGCTTCAAGATCCTTCCTTAATGCAAAGAAAGCCTAAAGCTAAAAATTTACTAGCAAAGGAGGTTGTCATTGGCCTCCCTAGTCTCCTCTACAAAAACCTAATAAGAGTATTTATAAGTAAGGATTATATAAAAGAGTTCTAAGGTGATCAAACTTGTAATTTTGTACGACCTTGGAGTGTTTATTACGAGAACCAACACCTATTACAATTCTAAGCCAACGTCGATCTTGTTTTGTAAATTTTTAGGTATAAATAAGAGAATTCCAATACTGATTTTTTTATGTCTTCTATGAAGTTGTAGCCCTTTGATTTATCTTTCAAATAACTTTGAAATCACCTCGATTGGATAATTATAGAGATCATCACCCATGAAACAATGACTCAAACATAGAATAACCTTATATTATTCTATATAAAACTTGGTCTAAAAATGCTAAATTACAAATAACTTAGGCCCTAAAAACATGCAAAATAAGGATCTATCGAATTCCCCACACTTGAGCGTTACTTTTGCTCAAGCAATTAAACATGAAACCCTAACTAACTAATCACTCTTAATAAAAACAAGAACTAATTTCACTTATGTAGGTGTACAATGGAATTTAGCATATACCGCAAGTCTACAAGCCCTTATATGTCTCTAATTAAAGAATTATAGTCTCCTGATACCCGCAAACATCAACCTACACTCATTAGTTAGCTTTATAATTAGAAACAAAAGATATATAAATTAAAGTCTTTACTGAATTGCAAAAGTGAGACGCATAACATTTCTCAAGTAAATCATGATACGAGCATAAAAAATTCATTATTCGACCTCCTTCATCATTATATAACACTTCAAATTTAAAATTTCCTTACAAGGTATCATTCATTCATACAAGTATTTTAAATCTTGGTGACATACTCTCTTCATTTTCATATTAAAGTGAATTTTTTAAAAAGATAATAGCTTTCACTCATAAATTTTATGTACAATCCTATGATGCTCAAAATCTTGGTTAGTACAACAAAAATTTCTAGATTAGCTAGTCATGGCTCCCAATAATATGGTTAAATAAGGTTAGCTAGTCATGGTTCCCAATAATATGGTTAAATTAGCTAGTCATAAGATAGCTAGTTCATGGCCAAGTTTTAAAGAAAAAGCATTCATACTATTAAGTCTAGGAGCTTTAAAAGGATGTATTAATTTCATAGCACTAAAACCTTCTTGATTAGTGATTTAACTTGAAAGTAGTGAAGCCTCTTGCACGGATATTTGATCTTGTATTATTTCTTTGATTACAAAGGATTGAGCTGATGAGAGGTTCCTAGAATATTTTTAAAATACTTTTCTACCTCTTCCATGAGTTAAAATTGATTAGAGATGAAGGCACCATTTGAGTTCAAAGGATAATCTTATTGACAAATTATCAGGTAGCTACTTCTTTATGAAATAATGCTGAGTTTCTAGCTCCTTCATTAATCCAACTAACTTTGGACTATTATCTCATTAAGGAGAAATCAACATTGATTTCTTGAGCATATTTAGACAAGGTTTGCTTCTTTTTGTCTTTTTAAGATGAGGATTTAGAATTAGATAACAAGGTAGTCTATGTATACTCCATTTCTTCTTTGCTTGTGTGGAGGAGATGATGTATGTTTCCAATGTTGTTTCTATAGAAGACTTTGACCTCCTCTCTAACATTTAACATTTTCCTTATGAAAATGAATTGATTGGTACCTAGAGTAATAGAGCTTAACCTTCTTTGAAATTCTTTTTGAAAAGCTGAAAGTTCAATTAGAAAGTTGTTAAAGAAAAAAAGTGATTTACCTTTTCCTTGGGGCCTAGAGAATTACACAACTATAGCAGAGTGATTAGATAGAGAGGTGTTAGGATAGTTGGCTTTAGTGTAAGGTAAGTTTGAAATCACTCTAGATTGAAGAGGCTTCTGTCAAGTTTCTTTCTTAGAATGGTATGGTTTTTTGTTGCGTTATACTTAACACTACATAAACGCATCACCCACAAGTATACGAGGTTTCTATAATATATGGTTGATGCCCCAAGATTGTCTCAAAAGGAAGTTGTTAACTGTAATAACTTCATTAAAAATAATAAATTAAAGAATCAAATTTAAGAAGGTATAGAGGTTGTGAAATTATGAAATTAAACAAAAAGTATGAATTCCACGAAATTGGTATAAACCTTTCAAAGATAACCTAGGGTTACACTTTGATCCAATTTCACGCCTAAATTCTTAAATTTCCCATTATATTAATCTGTAACTTTATTCTCTCTTTAATAAAATTCGCAACTATCAATTTAATAGTTCTCACATTCATCAACTAACAATTAAAATCTATTCAATGTTACAGATTAAGTAATCCCTAGAACTTGTATTTATAATTCATTCTTAGGGTAATTGATTGTTCAGTGCCAATATCAAGTTTCATCTTTTGATTCTTCACTCAATATCTTAAGACTGATAGCTAGGTGGCCAATCTATTAACCTAGCATTCAACACAACACAATCAATCTAGGAAAGATATATATTAATGGGCATTATTCAATCAACACATTCAATTAAATCTAGATGCAAACCCTAGGTAAGAATAATTTAGCTCATCATCAAAGTGAAAATAATACTAATATCAATTGAATTCAAACCGGTAAATTCCATTGTATCAAGAAGAAATTGAAATAAGAAAAATCTACAATCCCAAAATAATAGAGAACAAAAGAACCCTTAGATGATGGCTAGGAGTGAAACTCTCATCCACTTTCTCTAGTTCTCAATCAATGTTGATGAAAAAACTCCAATGATTCTCCCTCTTTCCGTCCCGATACTTCTCTCTTCTTTCTGACCTCAATGCCTCCATTTTTAAGTCATGATCTCTTCACATAAGTTATCGGTTCGCCTCCTCGCTTTCCAATGGATCCTTTTTGACTTAAAACAAAGCCCTGTACCTAATGTTATGGGCTAAAAACCAAGGGAAGGTTAGACTGGCTAGGACATATTTCGTATTTCATTCTTAGCCTTTTTCTCCCCTTAAAACAACACTTTCGAGCCTCTATGTTTACATAGGAATTATGGCCTAGGATGTTGGCTTAAATTTGAGCTTTTGAATCACCTCATTTAGATCTCAAAAGCCTCATATATGTTCATGTAAAGCTCCAATGGTCAAGTTGCCAATTTTGCAGAAATAAGTTTTACTTTGAACAAACAGTTGTTGGTCTAAATGAATTCGAATAGCTACATATATAGGCCTCCCTAAAATCTTGAGATGTTATCTAAATATTCTCTGAATTTTTTAAAATCTTCTTCTCAATTCCTTAAATCTCAACCTAAACACAAACACTTAACAACAATGTTAAACAAATAGATTAGAAAAGAATAAAAATTGAACAAAAACTATCCAAAACCTAACACAAAATGCATTATAACAACTACCAACACCCTTAATTTAAAGGAAAACCAAAACAAACAAGAAAGAATTTCATCAAGTTAAAAAATTATTAGATAAAATCAAGAAGAACCTTTTAATAATTTCCATAATTATCTAGAATTAATTTCTATTTATGTAAAATGTGGTCATGTTCCTTCCTATAAATTACTAGTTAAACTATAATTCATATTTGAACACTTTTAAAAAATATTAATTTACTCTAATTAAAGGTTTTTTAAAAGCAATACTAATCTAAAACAAAAAGAGATCTACATATACACTTGATGGTGATATATCTCTTGTTGATTCACACAATTATTTCGTATATTTCATAATTTATTCAAGTAATATGGATGTGCATGAAATATGTATATATTTTTTGTTGTATTTTTTCTATAGCTTCTATCTAAAATTACTTTAGTTTATTTGATTTTAAGTCATTTATTGGAAAGTAAAGCCATTATATTCCAAAAAGAAGGCTAAGCCTTACAAGGCATTGATAGCTAGACAAAGTCAGTTATATACTAGATAGATGGATAACAATTATCATATATGGAGTAAAGTAATCTAATAACTTGCTAATTCGAGCCATATCCATTTCTGACTTGATTAGACACTTTTGTTTCATTGAAAAGGCACCAAATTAGCTCCTTGATTATATGAATAGTGATGCTTTGAATTATTGTGCATTGATATGCTTTTCCTAGAATCTCCTTCAGTTTCTTTCCCTATAAACCTTATATACTAGGGTTTAATAGGACATTATCTGGATTAGGAAGCAGTGGCGAAGCCAGAAATTTGTTTCAGGGGGGGCAATGTATATATATATAATTTTTTTTAATCCAATTCACCATGGGCAACGACTTTCTTTTAGGGTGGGCAACCTCTATATATATATATATTCTTTTTTTAAAAAAAATTGAGGGTGGGCATTTGCCCACCCTCACGTACATGTAGCTTCGCTACTGTTAGGAAGTGCAGCTTTAGAAACATGAAGTATTAGTCTATCCTAATCTATTACAGAACAAGTAAAATTACATAAGGTTCTGATGCTTGTCTAGGTTTCCAGCACATATGGATATTAAAAGAATAAATGATTCCTTATTAAAATTTCCTAATCACAATGATAGCCTAAGGTACTAATGATTAAATCTAGGTCTTATTTTAGGTAATTATGTAAGAATTCCTTAAGGAATGACATAACCAAGAAATGAGGACTTTACAATTCAAAATATTAAGAAAATACCATTTTTTGGATGAATAAAATCATATATCACCCATACTCTTCTCGGATAATATGGAGATAAGACACAACCTGATACATGAGATAAAAGAAGGTTATACAACAAAGGGACTTTCTAAGAGATATATGGGATAAGATGTGATCATATCCTAGCCAGTATATCTTTAAGAAGAGTTATACATACATACATGGCTTAAGACACATGTGCATCAGTGCTTGTGACTTCTTCTCTATAAAGATTCGCAAGGCAACATTTGCAATTCTTCTTAAACTTGATCATAACTTTCTGATTTTATCTCTAATTAAGATGATTTAAGACGATACAAAGAGCTTGTAAATAGATCTAGACATTCCATTTTTAGGTTGTTTAGAAATAGAAAAATACATGAACCCATTCCTTTTTTGGATATCTCTTGGGACTATATATTTAAATAGCAAAAATTAGGGTTTTAAGAACTTCTAATTTTTATTTTATTATGGACTTTAACATTAATTTGAGTTAGTAGCCACCTATTGAACGAGAGTCTAACAACAAATCTAAGTTCCCTTTTTGTTAGAGATAGATAAAACATAATTCTAAAGAATTGATCACTAATAGAGGATACCTTAAAACAATTTTTTCTTACTTTCAACTTTTTCTTTCCATACATATGATTTTGTCTATATATGGATGTAGGAAAGAGAACCTATATATATGTAAATTATTAGGGTAACCTTTTATGGGTTTCAAAAAACTCAATGCATTTCGAGAGAAAACTAATCAAATAGTAGTATTGGTTAAATCTATTTAGAAATAAGTGGTTGTTTATTAAGAGGTGGCAAATCGTTATGCTAAGAAAACTCACAAGTCTAAACAATAAAATTCTTGTAATTAATTAAATATAGAAGATGAAATTAGGCTTGGAAATAACTTCTCTACTAATTAGGAGTAAGACTGTGTACTACTGAACCTCTCCAGACTCTGCGTGTCAGTAAGATTTTTACTGGACACTGTTGTTATTGTAGAAGATGAAATTAGGGAAAATATGGTCTATGTATTTGTTAATATTGACATTCTCTTTTGATTATTATAAAGTTTTCTTATGGTGATCTAAAGTAGTTGGCTTTTTTTTGGTTTAAATTTAATCAATCAATAAGTATACTTTATTATAGATTAGATAATAAGAAGAGGATTAGATTCAATAATTAAAAAGTTTTTCGTGAGATTGATTCTTAATACCACTTTATTAGTAATATTCTTCATTGTTTGAAGGGAAGCTAGCCATATGTAGATACATATTGTGATGATGGTTATGCGAGTATACAAAGTTTTCTTAACTACTATGTATCGTCTGACTTGATCATGAGCAGCTCATCATCATATGTAGATCATGACCCGTAAAAAGTGTTTATTAGACTAGGACATAACATTCAGTTTGTTAGTCTCTCTTTGCAGAAAGGTCAATGAGCAAAAATGGGCATTATTATAGGACTGTTACAGAAATCGTCGGTTGCTTGAGAAGCTGTACATGTTAAAGTACAACTTAAAAGCAAAGCTCGCATGCATCGAACAATCAAGTTTTATTTGCTCAGAGCGTCACTGAAACAATCCCTAAGGTACTACCACCCATCTTCCATAGCCAACTGCGCTTTATTAACAAGCATCCTCGGCCTCGCTTTATCCCTACGTATAATGAACATTCATTTCTCAACAGTGTTTCTCTTGATAGCCCTGGCCTTAGTGCGCAGATCACTAGCATATTATAAAGACGAGGAATGGCATGTAAAGGACATTTCAAGAATGCACACAGATCAAGAGACGAGGTGTGACGGTGATTATTGCATAAACGAGGTTGAAGAAATGACGATTGAATCGGATACGAGAAGAAGAATCCTTGCTCAAGCGACAAGGTATATAAGCTACGGAGCCCTTCTGAAAGATAAAGCTCCATGCAATCGTAGAGGAAAGTCCTACTATAACTGCTCATGGAGAGGGAAAGCCAACCCATATACTCGTGGCTGCAGCGTTATAACTCACTGTTACAGATTCACCGATTAGATCGGTTTTAATGGATGAAAATCCATTTGCTTAAGTAGATTCGTTTAATTTACTCCCGTTTTATGTTATAATATTCTCAACTCTTATTTCGCTTCCACATTAGTTAATAGACATCACTTTTTACGCATAGTAGCTGGGACCTGATGATTCTTTTAATGGTCTGAGAAATTACTGAATGGATCCAAAAGCTTGAATAATGCCTTACTGTATCTACTTCCTAGTCTTTTTAGAAGCAAGTATAGAACCCGAAATCTCCTGAATAGTTTGAATCCGAATATGGATGCTTTATGCATATTTTCTAAATATTGTTTTCGTTAGAAAGTAATGCACTGCCTCCCAAGACTCTATTATTGATTATGTTCAAACAAAACTGAACATCACTTTGTTATCTATGTTATTGCTTCTTGGAAATTCAATTATCGATTATTGAATCATAAAAATTGTTATCTTATGTTAATATCTTTCCCAAGGCCATTAACAACAAATCCTTAGTAAATTAACTAAAACCTCTTTCTAATTAAAACCCCTAAGATCGCATTATTCAATTCATGAATTCCCCTATTAGATTTGAATCTAATTTAGAGGATTCATGACGACCTTTCTCTAGCTTTGCATGTAACTCCTTCTAATTATGATAGATTTATTCATACAAAAGAATTTTTATTCTTACGTGAAATCAAATATTGAACTAGTATACCAAATATATTAATTCAATAATAGAAACTCATAATTGAATCTCAATCATTCAATCAATCAAATTTCATTAAGTAAAGGATCAATTCATAGCATCAATCTCACCTTAACGTTCATCCTGCCTATGCACTAAACAAACTTAGTTCTTAAGGGCCCATATGGTTTTCTTTATAAGAAAATTAATGTATTCATTGATCAAAATGGAATACACAAAATTGTAATACAATCCTGAAAGCAATTATAGTAGGAACTTAATGAAGAAACATTCAAAAGGAAGAGGTTACACGTTGTTGTTTAATCCACTTTAGCTATCTAGATAATTCCCCAAATCTTGCTCATTTGAAAGCTGACTTTGTGCTTGTAATTATTGGTGTTTAGAAGTAATATGATTTTGTCCCATGTGATCATGATTAGCTCTTCTTCCTTATAGTTTATGTTTGTATGGATTATGTTGTTTAAAAGCCTTATTGTTTCTACTTTTATTTTTAATATTCTATTTTTGTTTTCAAATTTAGTAAACAAAGAAATTGTCAGTTTGAATTTTTTGTTTTGATTTTTCCAGTTTTCATAACTTATGAAAATCATAAAAAGTGGTTTTTGTTTTATATTTCTATTTTTTGATAATCTAATTTACTATCAACTATATATATTATCTAATTATTTAATGAATTAATTGATAATAAATATGAATAATTTAATTAAATATTCATAAGAATTATGAATATTTTAATTAAAATTTTGTAATTACATTAAATGAAATTAATTTAAAAATTATTAATAAATATAATTAAATTTAAAGTATCTTTAAAATATAAACTTTTATTTAATAATTAAAAATGAAATTTAATTTATATAAAATTTAAATTATTAAATTACTTATGTTAATAAGATATAGTAGTTTTATCGATAACATATTAATATTTTTTTCATAAGATATTAAAATAAATTTAATAAATTAAGTAATAAAAATAATTTATTTTTATTTTTTCTAAAATGAAACCATTATCAGTAATTAAAAAAACTATATGGCATTAACAAGCAAACATTTTTTGTTTTTATTTGAAACAAAAAGCACTAACTAAAAAAAATAAAAAATAAAAACTACAACAAAAAAAACATAAATGTAACAAAAAAGTCCCTAAATATAGAAAACAAAACAAACATCAAAAGTTCAGAAGAATAATCCAAAAGAATCCTTAAATATGTATATTCCCTTTTTCTCTCCTGAAAATTTGTTCAATCATTGGAGAAAGTCTACTCTTCAGTTTTGTGATTAAAAAAAAATGTCAAATTTCTGAGTGATTGAGTGCTTTAGCATACCACCCTCACGGGGCACGAACTCGGATATCACTATCGATGTCGGGTTCAAGTCATTGCGGGAGTGGGGTGCTACAACTTGCTTGTAACTTTTGACCTGCAATTTGACCATCAGCTTTAGTTTGCAAAGTGCTCATTTGGTTTTGTATTGTTTTGTGCAGATCTGGGGAACTATCATCATGCAAAAGAAGGACAAGGGAATAGACTACCTGATAGCTTTCCTGGTGACTCTAGGTTGTTCAATTTTCATTCTGTTTCCGGTAATTATGGTGATATGTTATCCAGTTCTGTATGTTTTGTAACATTGTTCTAGCATCTACTGACTACTCTATCCTTTATTTATTTTCTTTTAATTTTATCCACTACTTATGTGGTTTTGTCTACTAAACTAAGTCTAACTTCGTTTGTTGGTGCAGGTTGGTACTGATGTCAGTCCATACAGTAGAGGAAGAGAAAACACTATCTGGGGAGTTTCTCTGATGCTTGGTTATCTTAGGTATCAATATACACTTATTACTTTTTATCTTAAGTTAAACAAAGCGTGTCTGCTAATGATGACATAAAATTTGATGAGTTGAATAAGACCTCATTTATGATATTACCTGTACCATACTTGATACTAATGAACCCTTCTTTATGCTTTTGATATTTGGTTGATTCTT
>JANKOE010000009.1:5508577-5522689 GCA_026284465.1 Erythroxylum citrifolium | reverse complement strand
TAGAAAATATTTCAATTACGGGAGGTTAGATGTCAGTTTGACCAAATAACATACAATTTGGTCTCGAAATAAACCAAGAAAAAAAGTACATAAGGTATAGAAAGTCAGTTGAATTTAAGGTTGAAGGTTATTACTATCCTACCCAATTAATCCTTCTACTTAGAAGTGAGAACCTTCCTGTCTACCTTACTATTAGTGCATACTACCTAGACGCGCTCATGATGCAAATTGGATTGTGATCTTCTTACGTTCTAGTTGACCGGTTTAATGAGACTAATCAAAACAATAAGCCATCCCCAGAAAAGTTTATAATCACATAACTATGAGATACTTGATTGTTCCTGAAGCAAGGCTTAGACAAACTGCTACTACAACTCCTTGGGATTTTCGCTCCTTGACTGGACGGCCAAAGTATGATAACGTCTACCAAAATTTAATCCATATTCGTATGCCTTGTTCGTTGATTCCATATTTCGTGTTCAGTTCTGTTTGTAACGTTTGGAAGCTCAGTCGCCATGTTGCAAATGTAGCTATTACCTAATAAAAGAGTGAGTTTGCCATCTGGTTTTGACTTTGCTGGCTCGCTGATTTGTCGGCGGGAATTACTGATCGGATATGTCGCTCATCTTCAGTTCCTGTTTAAAATAAGGATTCTGTTGATGAAAGATTGCAAGTACCGCATCTCTAATTGTTAATAATGAAACCAACAACGACCTTTTTTTTAAAAAAATCTTAACTGATGTCCCTTTGTGTTTACCGTTTATACCTTACAAAAATAGGGTTTTGCACCAGACATCGTCACCCACACTCGCGTTCTGGTGATCATGTTCCTTAAACTCACTGTAATACTCAATAGTCGGGGAGATACATGATCACAACAACTTATATTGTCTATGGACATGTGTCTAGAGCACCACATAAGCGTGTCTGAGCTTAACAAACCTATACAAGGTCACAAACTGACAATGTCCACCAATGACATATATGTGTTCAACCTTAACATAGACGATTCTTCTTGAAACAACTTCAATTCATTAATTTTCTTCCTTGACTTCACCTAATTTTTATTCCTTTAGAAGGAGAAGCTGCAAAATCTCACAATCTAGAAAAGCTAGAATTTGCTCGATGCACGACAGCCTTGCTCCAGCTCTCTATCACAATTGTGCATGGAATGTATGATCATGCCAGAGAGATCACCAACTTGCTACTGCTTCATACAAGATTGTGCAATCCATGCACGTTCATGTCGGATATTGTTCTCCAGCTCTTTTTTCATCTTTTATTCAATTTTTCCTATCACCACTCATCATCAAATACATCAAACAACCTTAAAACATACAATTAACATCAAATGTTTGCCCTAAACAATAATCAATCAACCAAAAAATATAAAACACTAATAAGAATATAAATCTAAGTCTTAAAAATATGATTAACATCTAAGAAAACACTAAAAACAAATTCTAACACCTAGAAAACACATTATAATTCACACTATCTACTTTCCCACACTTAAATCTTTGCTTGTCCCCATGCAAACTTAAACCACAAAACAAACAAACATAAAACACACATAATCACACAATCATGCAACAATGTAATAATGGTACAACTACATTAGATTTCATGAAATCATGCAACAATGCAATAATGGTACAACGACAGTAGATTTCATGAAATTAACTTTGCCACAAACATCAATCACTTAAAAAGTTCTACATACTAACTTATTACATTCATGTTCTAAGTGTTTTGATTTAAATACACATATTAACCAAAATATTGATACCCTATTTATACATTTATGACACTTGTAAGCATGCACTTATTCTTATTTATCAATTAAAGATGAAGGTCATCACTAAATACATGCTCATGAAATTTTTTGATATTTGATAAGAAGATTAATAAGTTCACTTTGTTGACAACACCATATTTTTATAAGATATTTAACGATCACCTAGTCTTTTTACGCGAAGGCATACATCTTGTCATGAATGTCTCTAAGTTACTCAACTAGGTTACGTTTTATCAAGCTTGGTTAGAGTGTCATTATAACGTTTTGACGCAAAGGCAAAGATTTTATCATGAATGCCCTTGGTTACTCAGCCATATTATAACTCGCAATTGGCTACCATCTCTATTGTTGAGCTAATTTTTTTAATCCAAAATGGGCCAACAGAATAGGAATCCTACATCATTTCTCCCTAGTCAATCACTCCTATGAAAGGCTACTAATGAAGCCTATCAATTTAAATGAATTTAATTATATGTGCATCTAAATATGTGTTATAAAATGAAAGAATAAGTACAATATTCCAATCAACATTCATATTCAATTAAAAAAACACAAATTTCATAAGCTAATGTTTATTTACAAATTAAATGATCATGTTCATATATAAGTTAATTCCTTTCAATTTCATGTCATTGACACATTCACACAATGCAAACTTCTAGCAACAAAATTTTTACACAATGGTAACATAATTAAAAACTTACACAATGAAAATGCAAAAATAGAGATCCCATATAACAAAATATAATTTAAGCATAAGCAACATAAACTAATTTAACAACGGAAATAAAAGAGATAGAAAGAAGGGCAAGAAAACTTCTTAGGATTGTGGTGGTAATGGTCTAGCAGACAGGACTTGGAAGCCTTTCATTCTATGAACATCCATCAATCAAACTCACCATAAAATTAAAAGATACAAAAAAATTATAAAAATACCTAAAACATAACATGCTAGTTTTAAGGTTGCCAGTTTGACCATTTTAGCTTAATTTTCCAACCAACTCCTCTTTTGAATATTAAGATCCTATGCATCATCACATTAGGACTAATGCTTTTTATGGCCAAAATTTTGCATCCTATGGTTCTCATTCTCGTTCTAATTGTCTCTACCACTCTCATTTTTTTATTCTCCTTCAATTTTTGACTTTAGAATGGGTGGTTTCTCAATAGAATGTATCATGGGTACTTTCTTCCTTACTAATGATTAATGTATTAATTTGTCACCCAACTCCCCCTTTCCTAGTTCTCCTTTATCTTCTACCTCCTCCTTCATCTTTTACATTCCCAACACTAAATTCTTTTCTATTGCACTCCTCTTGATCTTTTATACACTCACATACCATATCAGTCTTCATCCAAGAGTTGTTTTCCTTTAAATTCTTCAATACTTTATTCATGTCAAATTTAACTTGCTCATCACTAATTTGAAGAATAAGTTTCCCTTTATGAACATCCACTAAGGCTCTTCTTATATTCATGTTGATGGTTTGCACGTTTTACAATTTAAGGCCCTTAAATACCGTAAGTGCACGGGTCGTAAAAAGTAGTATATGAAGGGTCGATCCCACAAGGAGGTGGTGAAATAATTGAATTCGGAGTTGTCTAAGAGCTAAAGGACAATGAAGATGAAAAGAAAAACTAAACTGAAAAGTAAACAATCAGATATGGAATGGTTGAAATTGAATTTGCAAAATTAACACAAAAAATTAAAATTGAGCGCACCCAATTGACAATTGAAATTCAACTAAGGAAGATTAACAAATTAGGAGAGAGGGGATTTATCCTATCATCAATGCTAACCTAATCACTTTTGTGTTATTGCCGTGTCGCTTCTAGACTATCGTAGGGTGGATTACTGTCTCTCGAGTTATAATCATTAAGCCCTAATTAATAAACCCTAATCAAGTTGAGTTACTGAAATTGTTATCTCTCGATTAACTATCGATCCACAACTGAATCAGTTCCAAGCTCTCTAATAAACTACCGAGTCTCACACAGGATCTCTCTCTGTATAATAATTGATATGATTGATTACGTGGTCTATTGGGCTGCTTAACTCTCATTAACCCATCCCAATCATTTTACATTCGATTCATCCTCTTGGTTTATTACTGAAGTATGAAGCTATAGTAATCAATCACAACACCCAATCACAATAACACAAGAATGATTATATTAACATTGAATCAAGTTTAAATCCCTAAATGAAGTTAGAACATGTAATAGTCAGTTTCCAAAACTACTGAGAGTTAGAGTGTTAGATTACTTAGTCACATGAATTACATCATATTAGAATAAATTTGTTGCATTTAGGATATGATTTTATGATTTCATCCATATGCATAATATGAACATACACACATATATAAATTTTGATTTAGAAAAATTGCACTCAATTGACATGTTCTGGGGTATGAAAGTTTTAAAATGATTATGATATGATTGTAATGTCTTGTATTTTGATTTACCAATAAAAAGAATTGATGGATTACAATTAGTAATTTGAAGTTAATTGTTACAATTGGAATATTGATGGATTAAAATGTACATTTAGACTAGGAAAATTTTCAAGTGGCAAGATAAGTTGACATATGGAAATTTAGGATAACTAAGCCTATAAAATGAGTGACATATGGCAGTAGACTTGAGTGAAAAATGGCTTAGAGAATTGAGTGACAAAATTTTTCATCTGTTTTAGGGTTCGATGCTATTTTTGGAAACAAGCAAAATGGGAAAACCCTAGACACGACCCCAAAACCCTAATAAACCATATAAGAGCTTCAATAGAGTTTTTTCTTCTTTTCATTTAGTTATTTCATTTTCTTTGATGTGTAATCGGAATTCTAAGATGTTAAACATGACTATGGAATTATAAATTTCATATTAGGATTTATTTTGGAATTATTTTGTGACTTTGATTACTGTTGATTTCAATACATATTGGATGTTTGTGATAATTATTTATGTTTAAACTTGACAACAAATTGAGAGAGTGAGTTAAAAGTAATCTGTAAGGTCCCAATATATACCTTAGTTGAAATAATAAATGTTTATGAAAGTACATGTGTGATAGGAGTTAGAATTGTGCTATGATTAGAATATAAAAGACATATGACTTGAAATTTTGATCAAGTGGACTATAGTTAGTAAATTGGAATTAATTGATACCATTAGAGAATTGAGGTATTTAAATATATATTTGAACTGGGAAAATTATCAAGTGACAAGTTAAGTTGGTACATGGAAATTAGAATGACTAAGCCTAGGAATTAGTGACATTTGATATAGCTAATATATTGACATTTGGCATCATTCAATTTGTGAAATTGGCAGCATAATATGAGGACAAGTGGCCTAGTTAAAGTGTTACAAATGACAGCTTAAATGGTGGGTAGGTGGGCTTCATGCCTTGGTGTTAAGTGGCATCTTAAGCTAGTGACACCTAGCTGGTGATGAAGCATGTTTCTGCTGGAGTAATTCCAGCTTCCTTCATTCTTGTTTTGCTCTCCACCGAAACCTCCCATATTCTCTTAATTTCTAGACTTCTGCTGAAGTTTGGATCATTAACACTAGCAAGCTTTGTAAGTTCTTCCATTAAGAAGTAAGTCTTGTGATTCTATGTATTATTACCTTGTTGATGCTGAAAGTTGCACATTAAACTTAGGTATGTGCTGGTTGTTTGGAAGCTTAGTTTAGCTTGATTCTCTAAGTTGAATTTGAAGTTTAGTGAGGTAAGGGAATTCTAAACTTGTTATCATGTTAGAACATGTATTTGTTGATGTTTGAAGTGGATAAAATGTATACTAAATTAAGAAAGAATTGAGGTTAGAAACTTGATATATGTTGGATACTTGATAGGAGTAGTTCCACTGGACAGATATCACTATTTTAGCCATATCATGACTTGTAGGTATCCAAATGGGATGATTTTAAATTTATACTAAACTAGATACATATATCTATAGCGTTCATGGAGGAATCCAATTTGATTTCTGTCACTAAAGGTTTTGAAATTTGGCTTGAAGTTGAGTTCTGGTTGTTGTCCACGGTTGAGAACAGTCTGTAGTATTTTAGGTATAACTCTCGAAATAATGAACCAAATTGCATTAACTTTATTTCGTTTGAGACCTAATACATTTAGGAACATTTGTCTAGAAGAACATATTTTCTACAAACGTCAATTTCTAGGTCAGAATGACCATACAAAACTGATCCAAAAACCTATCCTGTGAAAATAGTTGTTTGGAGGATTCGAGCCACCTATCCCACAATTGTGGAAATTGATTAGGAAGGTGAAAAAATGGGATTTTGTGCAATTGATGAAATATATAAGGTTAAGTTAATTTATTTTGTATAATAGGACTTGTTTAAGGTGTGTTATGAACTTTAATTGGTATTCAATTTAATTGAGATGATAATATAAAGAATGTATGGTTTAATAATGATGAATACAATATTGAATTGCTTGGTGTGTTCATGAATGAATGAGTTCCAAAGGCTTATGTATTATGAATTGGATATGGATGTTTGTGAATTGGGAATTTCTACGATGATATTGTGTTAATTTCCAGACCATTAAGTGTCCGAGGAGTTTGATATTTGGGATTGTGTTAGAAGTGCTTTCTATTTGTGTGAATACATGTAATTTGTGATGACTCAACACCTTTATTGATGCATTAATGCACATACTTGTAATTGTATGACATGTTAGTTTTCTTGGAAATCAATGAATATGTTAAGTTGAACAAAATGAAATAAAGTAGCATGTGTTGCAATATGTTCCTCACATGACAATTCTGAAAGGAACCTGATTTGTTTTAAAACTGTTAAGTACTAATCGTTGGTAAATAGGCATGCCTAGAAGGGTCTGGAGTTATTACTGACACTTCGGTGTCTCTTGTTACTAACACTTCAATGTCTCCTATTATTGAGACATAAGTCTCTCCTGTTCTGTGATTCCGATCACGATATCTCCTGTATTAGTCCCGTTATCCACTTCTGTATAATGGATTAACATATTAACTTGTTTTGTATTTTTTTATATGCTCAGTTATGATATAAATAAGCGTTGATCTGAAACATCTGAGCTCTGTTCTAAAATAAGCAAATTTTGTTTTGTTACAGACAAGTTTTGTTATGATATTATAATATTCAGTTTTGAAACTGGTGAGTTTTGCTTTGAAGTTAAATGTGTAACCTATTATGATATGTTATATTTTGTTTTAAGAATCATGATATTTTGGTTCGGTTTAAAAATGGATGAGTAAACACTACTTATAATCTTATGTGATTTTGAATATGTGAATGTTTGGAAGACTGTTAGAAACAGTAATCTGCTTATATCCTATTTAGTTTATTATCCACTAAACTTTATGTTTAGCATGGTGGTTTTCCCCCGTATAGGTTTAGATAGGAGGGTTTGAAGACTGGGACAATAACAACCGCAATGGTCAATGAAAAATGTGTTTTATTTTGGGAATGTATGTTTGAGTTGTATGTAATAATATGAGACATGATTTATTTTGTTAAAAGTTTGTAAATATTGTAATACCGAGTGTATTTGAACTTAAGATATGTACTGTTTTGCTTAAGGGTTTGTAATGTAATAACTTTAATTCAAGATGGTGTTGTAATTGAAGCATGTATTCGGATAAATTCAGTGTGCTGGTTAAATTCTGTTTAAAGTCGAATATGTATGGAAAAGTAATGATTGGTTGTTTGAATTTCTGGCAATGCTTTGTATTGTTTTAATATGTTTAAGTCCTATCTTGGTAACATCCGCATATCCTTCCAGGGGGTATGTGGGTGTTACATAATCAGTGTTACATTATACAATAAGAGTTGGCAGTTTAATAGACCCACAATTATCAAATTAACAATCATTCGAAGAGAGATCTTAGTTGAGAAATTAATTATCCAGTAAATAGTTTCATATCTAATTCAATAAGTTAGGCAAATTTTTGTAAAACGAGAGATTGCAAATTTGCAAATTTCGAATTCAATTAGGGTTAATTGATTAAATCTTGAGAGAGAGTAATAAATACTTTAGGAAATCTAGGATCAAATACATAATTGAATCAACAAGATTAAAGGAAACAAAATAAGGAAAGAATAAGTCTTAAGTATTCTATCTTGATTAAAACGCTAAATTTCATTGGCAGCTCATTGTTTATTTGCTTATTTGCTTTGCTTTATTATTTGTTTTAATTTATTATAATCAAATTTTATTCAAATCAATTTTGTGTAACCTTAGACAAAACTAGGTTCAAATTGTTAGCTATTGCATAATCTTCATAGGAACGTTAACCTCTTATACTACAAGATACGATCTTTATGCTTACTGGTATTGAGAGCTTTATTATTAGTTATAAAACTTGCTCAATAGGGATATGGAGAGAAAGAAATAATAGAGTTTTCCTAAAAAAAGAAATATGTTTAGCATCAATGTTCAGAATTATAATTTATATATAATTGGATCAAAGAGAAATTTGGCTAAAGGGGTACATCTCAACTGTAATGTGAGAAGTTTGTCCAACCGAAATCTTCTTTGAACTTTCTTAAAATTCCAAGAGGTGTCAACAAAATAGCTACTACTGACAAAATAAATATAAAGCTATAATGTGATCAAATTACTCAAGTACCAAGCAACAGATGAAATCTAAAAACCAGAAACATAGTATTCAGCAAGATTTTTCAAGCTAGAATTTATATACATAGGCTTAAGTTGTTTATTATGTGAGACTTTGTACTCCTTTTTGTGACTTGTTTACCTTGCAAGTTGACAATTCTTTCACGAGTTTTTATTACTTATTAGTACAATTTTCTTTAAATTCTTTAAAATATAATATGGAAAAGATACAACTCTAAAGGATTTGAACTTATTCAAGGCATTTGTGCAAAAAGCAATTTGGAGGAATCTAGCATGGCTCATCACCAATTCCAGTAAAACTTCCTACATATTTTGGCTAACAATTAAGCAAACACAAAAAAGTTGGACATATTAAAAAAAAAAATCAACTAACATCCAATGTAAACTCTATAATCAAAGTTCTTGAAATGTTAAAGCGCCTCTTATTCAATTACTGTTTAACTTATTCAAGACCCAAACTTTGAGTCTATGTAGAGTACAATGCTGCAAAAGCAATTGGTCACAATGCTAAATCCAATATGAGAAGCCACACTAAGGAGTTTTAGGGTTTATTATTCTCCTCCTACCTGACCTAAGTTTTATGAGTTTTGTTACATTTCACTTTCGGATTCTGTTGTTCAGCTATAGTTTTTTGCTTTAGCTTTGTTCCTTGTTCCAATGTTTTCAGGTTCTGGTTTAGTTGTACTCTAAATTTTCTTGAATTAAATGCAGCTTTTTCATCTTTCAGTATCTGCTTCTTAAAGTTGTCTCATCATTCACTTCGACACAACAGTTCCTCTGGGGCTTTCAGATCGATCAGAAGCAGCAAATGTATCAGCTGAACTGTAAAATGTCACTAGAATCCAATTCTATACGTATACTGTCATGATAGTTGTACATTCTTCCATAGTAGATAATATACACAAAAAATGAAAGTATAGCGCATTACAGAAGACTGTTTATAGACAGTAAGGAAACAGTGAATTATTTGGCAGACACAGAGCCATGACCATTTGATTCACTTGCAGAAGGATTCAAGTAGTGAACTGAAATCAAACCATTTTCCACTGCTCCTACTGACACTGCAGAACTCTGACTTGTCGATGGACCTCTTGATGACATTCCTGCAGAGTACACTTCACATAATGAAATAATTTCTAGCAAAACCTTCGATGCTTATCGAAAAGACTATATAAAAAACTAAAAGCACAGAATATCCAGCAGGGATTTTCTCAGATACATATGCTGGTTTTGAAGCGCATTACAATTGAAGCTGATGCAAAAAAATCAAATTTGCACTTCACTAATAAAAACAGAAAACAGAAGAGCGACTAAAGGGTAAACTATGATAAAAATGGACTAAGAAGTATCAAGAGACATAAAGAGAGGTTTTCAATTATAGAAAAACTACAAATACGGCAATAAAGTCAAAACAATTTAAAGGAGAGAACAGCTAATGGGCAAACTAAGCAAGAGAACATCTCCTGCTCAAAGAAGGCTACTGTATAGAATACAGCAAATGACTGTACATGCAACTAGTCTATTAGTCCTTGAATCCATAAGAATACCTTCCTGTCAATACCTTCCTGTCTACAAAACAAGTTGAGAGGAAAAGTAAATATACTGGAGCTAGTACAAAATTGCATCTTGAACAAAGAACAAGAGAAGTGCGAATTAGTAGTAGTAGGTAATTTATAACTTCGAAAGATGATTGCCACTATGCTTAAGCTGAAAACATTGAAACGTTACCTTGAAAAATAATCACTAGAAAAAAGAGGAGAGTGAACAACGTGGCTAATAGATTGCTGCAGGATGATGAAGCCTTTGTGGCTTTCATTTTCTTCAAGGCTTTCATTCGCTCAATCCTTGCATACTTTTGCATGGAAAGTTCAGAAAGCTCCTTAATGAACTTCTGATCAGCAGAATCCAATGATAGACCTCTTGGAGGCCTTGGAGGCTTTTTATTACTCATCTTCTGGCGCTTCTCCTTGATCACTTTCCTCTCTGCATCATCAGCAGTCGTTCCTTTTTCTATATCCGCAGAAAAACCTTTTACATGACCATCCACATTCACTCCACCTTCATGTTTGATTGATCCGTCCAAAAACATAGCAGAAATTTCAGGTACCAATGCCTTTACATGTAGTTTGGAGCCCGAAGTTTGCTTTATGCTTGAATCATTAGCAGCAACTATTCCTCCACATTCAAGATCAACCCCGAAATCTCCAACTTTTGGAGCCACATGCCCCATATCTGATTAGCAAGCCTAATCCAATATTTTACTTTCTCCACGTTCCTACAGTAAATAAAACACCTAACACTAGTAATAATAAATAAAGGTCAAATCTTTCTAATTATATCTGCACAATGCAGAATGCTAAATCTTCGACAATTCCAAACTATCTTGACCTTGACTTCTGCGGTTGTGCCTCTAATCCGTAACCTATAAGAAAATCCCCCTTAGTATTTCATTGTAGAAACGCATACTTCGCTAACGAACGAATCTCTGCATCACAAGCAATAATAAAACCCAGGTTCAGTGTACAGAAAAGATTGGTAATTTGTGAACCAGAAAAGATCAGGATTCGAGAATAAATGAGAAATGAAATACACGATTTTCAAACTCCTCTAGACAAAAAGAAACAAAAGGATAGGAAATGGAAGACCTGAGAAAACATAGGAATGGATGGAGACTAACGTGAAAACCAAGCCTGGGACAAAGTGATACTCCAATATTAAGCAACACAAACAAAAAAGACCAGTTAAAACAAAGAAGTAAAAAATCATTTAGAAAAACCCACAAATGAGCAACCACATCAAACCTCAAACCGCAATACAGGGGCTGGATAGCAAAAAAAATGGGAGATACTATCCATAGAGACCCTTCAGAAAGTAAAAGTAGCACAAACACCTCGATAACACAGCAACAAATAAATCCCCAGATCCGAGAAGGGCGCGAATATCATGAATTAATACATACAGGGATAAAGATAATGTCGTAAAACAATGATCGCAGAAGAGGGAGGGTGTCCGAGAGCTGCAGGAAACAAGAGAGCGATTGTTTTAGGACCAAGACAAAAAATTCCAATAATTACACAGGGCGATGGAAAGGAAACAAAAATGGTTAGAGACTGGCTAAGGTTTATAGCAAGAAAAATTGGTTGAGGTCTGCAGTGTCGTCGTGGGGCGACACCACCTGGAGTTGTCCATTTGCTTTAGTTATTGGATGATTCAACAACAATCAGAACACGAATAGATGAAGGATGTAACTCAGCACGTGACACTGTCGCAACAAACCAAAGCTGCACCGACACTAAACATTAAGATTATTCTTGGTAAAATATACAATCTCCTTTTTAAAGTGGGTGTCGTTTTAGAAGGATTTTAATTATTCAAACTAAATATCGTTCGTAACTTTTTATGATTTCACTTCTAAAATTACCTTTTAATTTCTCTCACATCTTAATTACACAGATTATACAGATTATATTTTTAAGGCACTTTAACATGTAATTAATAAAGGTATATCAGAGATTTTATTAACTTTTTTAATAAATGTGCATTCCTCTGAAACGACACTTATTTTGAATAGAAGGAAGTAATAATAAACACCTAGTGTGTGTTATTTTCACAAACACCTAGTGTATGTCTCGTTTTAGTGAGTATGGATGAGAACATGTGTTAAGGCACTGAATGATATGTGTTAAGGTGAGACTGCATTTGTCTCACACTAACACATTACACTTGTATAAATACCTAACATAGCAGTTTATAAAAGTTACCACGCAATTATGTTTGATGCAACATAACTCTTCGGACATGCTTATCCAAACGTCTCCCTTACAGATAGTATTGCAACTTTAGATTAACTTAAAGAACAGTTGGCCAACCCCATAACCGATCAACTTACATAGCTAATAACTGTCGTAACTGCCAACCCATCATTGGTCCATGCAGTAGCTAGAACAATTCTACTTGCTCCAGATTTGTTGTAAGAAGTTTTCACTTTGATGATCTAGACCTTGACTGAGTCAGATCAATGCTTGAATTCTTCCATGCTTGAAGCCATCTCCAAGTTGAATTTTTTTGTTGCTACAATATGCTCCTATGCTTTATCACTTTGGCCTGCAAGTTGCAAAGAGTCATTTGCTACCAAATTGGTCTGAAATATGCAATGGGACTTATAGACGTCCCTCACTTGAAGAAGCCAATGTCCTTATCAAGAGGTTGTCAATGTAGGCCTTTATTTTCGGGATCAAATCTTCTGTACTCCTAACTCTGTACCAACCCTGTTCTATACAATCCCATCTACACAAATATGTGGGACCCAAAAAATGTGTAGATGGGATCGTATGGAACAAGTTGGTATAGAGTTATGGGTACAGAGGATCTTGTCCCTTTATCTTCTCCTCAAACTACCAAAAGGCAGTGTCTCTTTCCCAAGCTTTGTTTTGAAAAATTAAAAAATTGTATTAATAATAGGATGTCCCACACGTGCACACGTGAACAATAGGAAGCAACTACATGGTCTAATAAACATACATCAGTAGCTTCTCACAAATCAACACAATGTTTAAAACATACAACACAAAACGAGGCGTTTGACAAAAATGGGGTAAGCATAGATCACATGCTACCCCATTCACCCAATCCAACCAAATTAAGGATTAGGTAACGAGCGATCATTGTATTCCCGAAGAGATGCTTCAGTTGATGGATTATCTTCAGAGTATCTTGTTGAACATCCTCTCTACTCATGGATAGGAAGTTGTTCTCGTGTTGCATGGACTAGCGTTCATGTTTAGAGCCTACAAACGTGCACTACACATCAAAAAGGGGAAAGAACTTCAGGTGATTTGTGGTCTCGCTCCTAATTTGCATCAGCAACTTTCCTTTCTTTCCATTGCACCAGAAATTCCATTTTTTGATTCTTCTTACGCTTTCACAAAATACGATGGTCAAGAATCTTAATTATATCATCATCAACTTGCTTTTACACTTTTGAAGGGGCACATTCCAACTTGTTGCATTATGGTTCTTCCATATCTTCGTGGAACCTAAACAAAAATCTCACATGGAAAAGTAAGGTGCAACTTAGTCTTTTGGGCATTTTTAAATAATACGCAACATTCCTTGTAATAGAACGGGGGTTGGAAGACTATAAAACAAAGGACGAACAATGAAGTAAATGGTATTGTAGAGAATTGAGAGAACCTGAGATCAAAACACAAAGTTTAAAGTGTTCTAGGCTTGTTAGACACTTTTCTTAAAGTGTTATTTGCCCCCACTATAGTTGCAAACCGGGTGTTGGATTCCGTTTTCAAAACCTAACCTCGGAACTGAATCAATGCAAACATACATACATAACTGAACTACTCAAATATATCATTTCATTATTCCAGCAACAGAGTTTGAAAACATTGTTTACAAAACAAAAGCCACACCATTGGCTTAATATAAAATACAAAATAGCAAAAGAAAAGTAGCAATCCCTTTAGGCTCTTGATCACCTGATCTTCTAGCTATAACCTGAGGATGAGATAGAGAGGAGGGTAAGCTTGAAAGCTCATGAGAACAGTTTATAACAAAAGAATAAGCAAAAACCTTGAAAACGTTTTACTTGTCTTAGAAAACTTTCTTTGAGTTCATAAAGCGCATTCTTCTCAAAGTCTTATCATGTAGTCAA
>JANKOE010000009.1:5490933-5508477 GCA_026284465.1 Erythroxylum citrifolium | reverse complement strand
CCTTATAAGCTTATGTTCTTTTAAACTTAAGTGTCTTGCCAAATATATCCTTGAACATTCTGACACATCACTTTCTTTCAGAAAAAATCCTCCATTTTCTTAAGTTTCTAATACCACCAAAAACATTCAGTTTGGTTTAGAGATTCAAAAGATATACTTCAAACATTTTTGGACTGCTATTGTCCCAAAATAGTGTACTACGCACAACTTCCATATGAAATTTAACCATCTTAGAGATCGAATTAGATTTCAATTTCTTCATACCATTTGTAGCTCCATGACTCTAGTTTACCACAAATCAGAAATCATCACATTTGGATTTCTACAGATCAAGAAATCATCAAAATACTGGAGTGTATTCAGTGAAATAACACCAGTTCATGATCCTTTAAGAGCACACTCACTATACCCGTCCTACCTTTTCCACTCAATCTTTCTCAATTCATTTAAGAAAGCTTTGATATTTGGAGGAGATGTAGAGCAAAGTCTTATGAATCCAATGGTTTAAGAATCAAGTCATTCAGATGTCTAGAGAAGAAGTTATAGTCAAAAGAAGCAACCATGTTTAGGAACTCATTTATACTGAACCTGTTTCGGGGAAAAAGCCATAACTTTCTGTAGAAATTTCTGATTGAGGTGTTCTTTAGCTTGTTGGAAAGAAGAATTCAAGGGATACAACTCTTATGAAGAAGTCTAAGGCAAATTCTTTCATCTGAGGGGTCAAACAAAAAGCAGACGAATGGATGATGTCATTTTGAGAAGATGATGACGTCATCAGATGATACAGATTGGGAAAATTGCCATAACTTTCCCTACAGATATCGGATTAAGGTGTTCTTTATATGGTTGGAAAGAGAATTGCAAGAGTTACAACTCTTACGCAGACCACAAAGGCCAATTCTGTCATCTCAGGGGTCAAACAAAAAGCAGACAATGATGACGTCATTTTGAGACGATGATGACGTCATTAGACGATTCAAAGTTGGTAAAATTTTCATAACTTTCCCTACAGATATCGGATTAAGGTGTTCTTTATATGGTTGGAAAGAGAATTTCAAGGGCTACAACTATTATGAAGTTCACAAAGGCCAATTCTGTCATTTGAGGGGTCAAACAAAAAGCAGACGATGATGATGTCATTTTGAGACAATGATGACGTCATCAAACGATTCAAGGTTGGGAAAATTGTCATAACTTTCCCTACAGATATCGGATTAAAATGTTCTTTATATGGTTGGAAAGACATTTCAAGAGCTACAACTCTTATGAAGAAGTCAGAGGCAAATTCTTTTATCTGAGGGGAAAATAGAACAGAATGTAGGATCTCATTTTGAGACAGAAGGAATGAACATTAACTGAGACGGTCAAACATGAGACGCAAAAAGTCAAACTGAGACGGAAGCAAAATGAGACGGTCAAACTGAGATGCAAAAAGTCAAACTAAGACAGAAGCAAAAGCAGACAGTCAAACTAATATGCAAAAAGTCAAACATGAGACGAAGTCTAAGGCTGAAGCAATCAAAAGGGTATAACTTTTGGCTCAGATGTCCAAAATGTTCATGCTACATACTGTTGGAAAGATAAACGAAAGGTCTACAACTTTCCAAAAGACTACTTTCTATTTCAAAAATCTCTTATCAACTGAAAACACCCTAACAAATTATGAATCTATCCAATTTTATAAATCCCTACTTTACTCTTATCTATCATTTCTTGGTTCAAAAACTTTCATTCATTTGTTCTTGACTCGTGACTAACCACCAAAATTTCGCATTCAACAGTTCTAATCTTTCACGAAAAATTCGGGGTCCAACACCTGGTTAAAGGCAAATTACTTCTAGGATACAAAGAACACAAGAACATTCAAGTTGCAAGAGTATGAATGTTCTTAAAGAATTATGAATGTTGGTAAAAGTTATTAAAAACAAACATTTTAAATCTTGAGTAAAAGTCATGCATATATAAAGTTTTCAGAACAATCATGTCTGCTCACTACCAGTCACAACTTTTGGAAAGGAAGCAACCCTTAAAAACAGTCATGTCTGTTCACTATAAGTCACAACTCTTGGTGAGGAAGCAAACCTTCAGAAAAGTCACGTCTGTTCACTATAAGGCACAACTCTTGGAAAGGAAGGGTTACAGTCACGTCTGTTCATTATAAGTCACAACTCTTGGTGAGGAAGCAAACTTTCAGAAAAGTCACGTCTATAAGGCACAACTCTTAGAAAGGCACAACTCTTGGAAAGGAAGCAACCCTTCAGAATAGTCACGTCTATTCACTACAAGTCACAACTTTTGAAAAGGAACCAACTCTTCATTTCTATGTTTGACTTTAACTACTTATATCACAAACTAATTTCCAACAATCCCCTACTTAGTTTGCGACATAAGAAAAAACAAAACACAAACAAGAAATCATGCCTAAAGGAAGGTAGCTTTCGCCTTAAATCATCCTATAGTGCAAACATATCATAAATCCCAAAGGAAATGATTGGTGGCTCATTGCTTAAACCATCATTGACAAAGGTTCAGACATGTCGCACACATGAACCTTCTTAGCATTTAATTAATTCATATTACAATTTTAGCACTATTACCAGCCATATGCTTTTACATCAGCCACTTTGGAGAGAAACCCTAGATAGAATTGTTGAGAGATTGAGAAAGAGAAGAAGGAAGATAGAAGTGGGGAAGAAGTCGACATCGACGTACTTCCCAAATTTAGAGTTTCTCGATGTCATTGCCTCCCGTCTCCATTTAGAATCGTATTTCCTGTTATTTTCCATTATTTATTGTATAGAATTGGGAATAGCAATTTGATGATAGGATTGTGAATGTTGACATATTCTATACTAACCATCAGGATTTTTATCTTTGATTTAATAAAATCTTATTGTTTTATGTTTATTGAATTTATTGTGATTGATTTCTGTGATTTCATAATTCGGTAATAAACTGAGAGGGTGAATCGAATAAAAAATAATTAAATTGGGCCAACGAGAGTTAGGTGATTTAATAAGAACGAGAAATTAATCAAATCATTGTGTGAAGAAACATCTTATGTAGGCTCCCAACAGTTTATTGGAAAACTTCATATCTAATTAGAGTTTTGGATAGATTGTTAATTGATATATTACAATTTTCCACGATTTGATTAGGGTTTAAAATTTAGGATTAATGGTTATAACTCGAGAGAGAGTAATTAACCCTAAGATCGACTAGGACCAATAATCCAATATTTCATAATCAATTAGGTTAGCTTTAAAGATAGGTAAAAATTTTCCTTTCTCTAAATTGATAGTTCCTTTAGCTTGATTCTTGAGTGCGTGTTGCAACTGCTACTTTGTTCATATTTTCGTACTTGATTCTTGGAATTGAGTTGCATGATTGAATTAAATTCTTGCTTTAGTTTTGTTACATTTTGAATTATTGCGAATTATTTTGGCCTTAGATTTTAGGTTAGATTATCCCTCCTCGTGGGATTGACACCTTAGGTACTACGCGAATGACCCATATGATTGCGAATTATTGAGGTTATTAATTAGAAGTTACACACATCAAAAACACAATCAAGTTTTTAGAGTCATTAATAGGGAGGCGATTAGTTTAGTTCTTTAATATAAGGCTTTTTCACTTTCTTTCTAATTAAAAAAACTAAGCATAAAGTAGACGACACATCAATTTGGATATCACTAGACAAGAATGGGAAATCTCAAAAGTTGTAAGAAGAGATAAAAAGAACGATCATGGAGAATGTATATTATAAGGACCAAAGGACTCTTATGGATTTCAATGAGCCCCAATTTATTTGGGAAAATCATCATCCTTATATGAACCCGTACACTTTAGGGTGGCAGAATTACCCAGATTTCTATTGGTCCAACAATGCAAGTACTCACACGGAACATCAAGAACTATTTAAATTTCAGCAAGATGAGTCCAATTCATGGGATTCCAAATTGGTTAAAATCATGGATAAGCTAATAGACATGGAAGAGACTGGAAGAGCAATTTGATAAAGTAACGAAAAATCGTGCTACTTCTATTCACAACCTAGAGATTGAAGTAAGATAGCTTTCCTGTGAATTTTTAAAGGGAAGTGTGGAAGACTTTCTGAACAATATGGAATTATATCAACGAGAGCAATATGAGGCTATCACACTTAGAAATGGGGAAGAACAAGAAGAACCAGTGGAAGACCATGCTAAACATTATCTTGTAGAAGACTAAGAAACCAGTAAAGAGGATTAAGAAAAGAATGAAAACTCTCCCTATTATTCCTTAGATCTTGGTATACCATGCTTGAACATCCAAAATACTTAAGTAGGTGTCTATAAAGAGAACCTCATCATTGGGATTAGTGATGACCAAGTGACATTCAATATGAATGATGTATTAAAGAATCAGGAGGATGGCGACACATTCAGAAAAATTGACGTGCTCGAATCTTTGAAGGAATGAAAGGACGAAGAATAGTTGACAACTAACATCAAGTTTGAAGAAGCTATAGAAGTCTCTGTTCTTAAAGCTAAAGAAGAAGAGGAAATGAGGGCGAATGAGGAAGAAACAAGAAGACAACAACTCACCATCTTACCGAGCAAACTGTTAGATTCTATGGAAGATTCAGGGAGTTTTGTTATCCCCTACTTTGTTGACAGTTCACTCAGAAAAAGGACATTAACTAGTTTTAAAAAATTTATCAATATTGTCCTTCTGATCATTTTGCTATTTGTAGCTTACTTACAGGCTACAAAACTGATGTTGAACAAAAAGGGTGCAAGCAAGCAGCTCGTAATTGATCCCAGCTGAGAGTCCAAGGATGCAAGGTCAAGCTAATGACCTTAAATTAGCATGTTTAGTAGTTAGATTTAAATTGTTGAGTAGTTAGGTTTGTTTTAAATTTTAAAATAAGTTTTGAATGATTTGGAATGGTTTGGATTGCTAATTCTTTTACTTTCTTGAATCACTTATACGATAGGGAAATACTCTCGTTGTCAATCAGATTTGGTCTCAACACTATCGCCATCACCACCTCCATCACCATAAACGGTTTCATGTTCTAACCCTTTTCTTTTCTTTTTTTTTTTGTATTTTCTTCTTATGTTTATCATATATTGTATTTTATTTCCACCCCTCTCACATTGAGGACAATGTGTTGTTCAAGTGTGGGGAGGGTTGTTTGTTTTTACCAAGAGTGTGAATTTTGCATATTGTATGATAGTTTGTTTAGGTTTCATGATGTGAATTGTGTTAATGTGTTAATGGCATAGATGGATTGGAATTGTTCTAATTTTGAACATAGTTTATTAGGTTGTGAAGAATCATTAGCTCACAAAATTAGTGAAATGGGGTATTTGGCTAAATATGCAGCTTATTAGTTAGTCACCTCTAAAATGTTACATTCATTCATAATTTGAGGCCTTTTGACTTAAATATCCTTGCTAGTATTTTTCATGGAAACAAGCAGCTAAAGCAACAAGGTAGGTAATAAAAAATCATGTTTGTTAATTTTAAAATAAATAACTATTCCACTGGCTTTCAGGTTATGAATAGAGCTAGTGGCTAGTTAAGAATGTGATATAGCTGAGTAATCGGATTGACATGCATCATAAATATGTGCCTTCAAGTTAAAAGGCTATAATGAAGTTCCAACCAAGCAGCTTAATAAAAAAAATGACTTAGTTGAGTAACCAGATCGACATTCGTTACTAATATTTGCCTCCGCATAAAAGACTAAGTCCATGTTCACAAAAAGTAAATAAAAAATGTGTGTTTCCAAATAAAAACCTACTGAACTTGTAATAGTTTGACTTTTCATTAAAACGTAGTTAGGAGTAGTTACTGAGTTTGAATGACCAAAGAATTATTAATGTATGTGTGCAATTGAAAAGGGTAAATAATTTAACACTTGTGTCTGGATTAATCTGTATATGTAGTTCAAAGCTCCAAGACATGGATTTTGCATGTTAATGATTTGAAATAACTCGAATGATTGTGTTTAAAATTAAATTTATTTTATGAATTTGAAGCCATTTTCTCATTACTGCATTATGTGTTGTGTGAATTTTTGTGTGTTTGTTGTTTTGTTTACTTAAGGACAAGCAAACATTTAATTATAGGGATGTTGATAAGTGTGAATTGGATCATGTTTTAGGTGCTTAGTTTGATATGTATTTAAGTATTAACTTAATTGTTTAGTACGTGTTTAGGTTAGAATTGTGTTAGTTTGTGAATTAATTATGCTTAAGTGTTTTTATGGGTTAGTATAAGTCTTTGAACTTAATTATTATGTCTTTGAGGTACCTTGATGTGTTTGTTAGTGTTTCAGGGTTAACATCGAAGAAAAAAGAAGTTTTGGAGACACTCGGGCCAAAACAATGACCTACGATTATGGCACAACAAGCCACAGTCATGACAGAAGCACAGGAGTCAGCCCACAATCGTGGCCCATATGTCAAGATCATGACAGAAGCTTAGGACACGTCCCATGATTGTGGCCTAATTGCCACGATCGTGGCCTACATCGGGCAGACGCACAAACACTTAAAAACGTCAAGTTTTCAGGGAATTTTTGGACCTTTCGGACCCTAAAAAACCCTAGGGTTGCCTAAAACACAAAAGGTATGTAAAGAATAAGACAAAGAAGATGAAGTAACTTTTGTAGCAGCCACTTTGGAGAGAAACCCTAGAGAGAGTTGTTGAGAAATTGAGAAAGAGAAGAAGGAAGAGAGAAGTGGAGAAGAAGCTGACATCGACGTACTTCCCAGATTTGGAGTTTCCCAACTTCACTGCCTCCTGTCTCTGTTTAGAATCATACTTCCTGTTATTTTCCATTTTTATTATTGTACATAATTAGGAATAGCAATTTGACGGTAGGATTATGAATGTTGAAATATTCTATACTCACCTTTGGGTTTTTTTTTTATCTTTGATTTAATAAAATCTGATTGTTTTATACTTATTGGATTTATTGTGATTGATTTCTATTATTGCATAATTCAGTAATATACTGAGAGGGTGAATCGAATGAAAAATAATTAAATTGGGCTAACAAGAACTAGGTGATTTAATAAGAACGAGAAATTAATCAAATCGGTAATTGTGTGAAGAGAGATCGCATACAGGTTCCTGATAGTTTATTGGACAACTTCATATATAATTATTTTGGATAGATTGTTAAATGAGAGAATGCAATTTTTCACAATCTAATTAGGTTAAAAATTTAGGGTTAATGGTTATAACTCGAGAGAGAGTAATCAACCCTAGGGTCGTGTAGGACCAATAATCCAATAATTCATAATCAATTAGGTTAGCATTAAAGACAGGTAAAAATTCCCCTTTCTCTCAATTGATAGTTCCTTTAGGTTGATTCCTGAGTGTGTGTTGCAACTGCTACTTTATTAATATTTTCGTAATTGATTCTTGGAATTGAGTTGCATGATTGAATTTAATTCTTGCCTTAGTTTTGTTACATTTTGAATTACTACGAATTGTTTTGTCCTTAGATTTTAGGATTATATTATCTCCCCTCATGGGGTCGACACCTTAGGTATTACGCGAAGGACCCGTATTCTTGCGAATTATCAAGGTTATTAATTAGAACTTACACACATCAGAAAACCACGATCAATAGCCCCAAACTTTTGAATATGACAAGTTTGACTTACTTCCTTTCCATTCTTCTTATGGAGACACTGTATGGCCTTAAATTGTACCCTAGTTAGAATGTTACATGTTCATGAAAGTACATGTATGATAGGTGTTAAAAATTGTGAGATGATTGAGAGTTGCATATTACTTGAATTTTGGTTTAATGGATCATGTTTAGTGATTTTGAATTAATTGATATCATTAGAGAATTGTGGTATTAAAATGTACATTTGGACTAGGAAAATTGTCAAGTGGCAAGATAGGTTGGTACATGAAAATTGAAATGACTAAGCCTATGAGTTAGTGACATTTGGCATAGCTAATGCATTGACAAATGACATAGTTAATAAATTGGCAAGTGGCAGCAATAAGTGGGTGGCAAGTGGCCTAATTAAATTGTGACTTTTGGCAGCTTCATAGAAGAACATGTGTGCTAGCTAGGGAGAGGAAATGTGACTTGTGTCCCTATGTAACAAGTTTCCTTAGAGCAAGACCAGTCATCTTACACATGTCATGGCCTTATGCATTGGCTAATTTCTGTTGTAACTCGTCCTTTTCTTTGCTCATTCACCATCGAAATCATCCCTTCTCCTTGTTCTGAGTTTTAATTCAATTTTGATGTGCTATCACACTAAACTCTTTTTCATATACTACATCAAGAAAGCTACCACAAGTTATCTTTTATGTTGTTGTCTTTTGGGTGTTAAGATCATCATACAAATACCTAAATTTTAGAAGTGTTGTGGTTGCATGAAGGGCCAGTTTGGTTAGTTCTTTGAAGAAGGAATTTGAAAGTAATTAGGTAAGATAATTATAAACTTAATATCATGTATTAAAACAAGTTTTATGATAATTGAATTGGAATGAAATATTTGTTAAAATGATGATAAATGAATGCTGGAAAAATAATCCTTGTATGATAACCTCTGGTTTGGTTTTGATGTGTGGAAGATGTTGATTTTTAGTTACTTAATGAATGATTTTAAATTGGTTTGGACATGAATTTGATGAGGTATTGAATCATGAATAAGGTAGAATTGAAGTCAAATTGACGGTCTTTGGTGAAGGTGTGTTGAATATGGAAGTGAAGAAGTCAAGTTTGGAAACAAATTGGAGGTTGTGGGTGAGTGAACTTTTGGTTCACTCATTCCACGATCATGGGAAGTACTTAGGAAGGAGAAAAGATAAATTTTGGGCAATTGTTGGACCATATAAGGTTAAGCTACTTTATAATGGTTTAATTGGACTTAGTAAAGGTGAAAAATGAATCTAGTATGATGTGGAGTAAGTTCATTAAAGGTTGAATAAGATTTAGATTTTTAATTGAAGTAACAACTTAAAGAAGGTGTTATTAGATAACAAAGTATCTAATTTTGGAACTTATAAGTTGTTAAAGGAATGAAATATACTTATGAACACAAATGTGATTTAAATAATAAAAGTGATGTGTTAGTTATGAATGTTTGAGAATTGGGAACTTACGTGAGTACATGTAAAGTGTAATTACTTTATGTATTCATTTGTGCATTATTACAAATGCTTATGTTTATAAGGCACGATAAGTTTGTGTGAGAATGAATGGGTTCAATTTGAGCTTAAGGAAATGAATTCATACTTATGCATTATTTCACTATCATTTGATTATGATATTGTGATAATTCAGGACCATCAATTGTCTGAGAAGTTTGATAACTGGGATAATTCAGGACCATCAATTATGTGAATATATATAATGTGTGATGACTCAGTACATTTATTAATGCTTTACTACATATGTTTGTATTTATAAGATATGTTATGTTTGATCAAATGAATAAGGTCATATGTTACGCACTCCGTCATTTACATAAAATTCTGAAATCTGAAATGGTTTGTTTTAAAACTGTTAAGTCCTAGACGTGGGGAAATAAGCATGCCTAGAAGGGTCTGCAGTTGTTCCTGTAACTTGACACTAAGGTGTCCCCTGATTATTGACTCTATGGTGTCCCCTGATTATTGACACTACGGTGTCCCTTGATTTAAAGACATTTTTCTCTCCTATTTCAGATACTAATCATGGTATCTTTTATTCTGGTCCCGTTACCCACTTCTGTAAAAAGGATTAGCAGTCTAACTTGTTTTGTATTCTGATACATGTTCAATTTTGATATAAGCAAATTCTATTCTGACACAAAACAAATTATATTCTAAAAAAAAGATAAGATATGATCTGATACAAAACAATTTCTGTTCATACTTTGATCAGAAAGGATTATATCCTATTCTGGTATTCAATTCTGATACTTGTACATTCTGTTATGATATTTATGAGTTTTGCTCTGATGTAAGAATGTTCTGTATTGATTGATGAATCATATTCTGTTCTGAGACATAATGCTCAAATTACTCTATATTATGAACTGGATATATGAATGTTAGACGACTGTTAGAAACAGTCGCCATTATGCATTATGTTTATTTATCTCCACTAAGCTATATGCTTAGCACGGTGCTTCTGCCTCTATGTAGATTCTGATAAGAAGGTTTAAAGACTGGGACAAAGCCAACCGCAGAGGCCAAGAAAAAAAATGTGTTTTGTTTTGGAAGTGGTTTTGTTTTAAAAGATGTATATTTGAGTTTTTGAGTTGTATCTAATAATATGAGACAAATTTTATTTTGTTTAATGGTTTGCAATAACCTTATTACAGGACAGATTATATTTAAGGCATGTATTTTGATAAGTTCATTATATGTGATGTACATTATGGTTTGTTTACAACAACATTTAATGATATGTAAAGTATGTTTGCTTGAGTTACTAAAATGCATGTAAGGAATGTTTGGTATGATTTGGATTATTTTAGTTCTATTTTATGTGACACTTGCATATCTTCCCAGGGGGTTTGTGGGTGTTACATTGTTTGGTTTGAAAGCATGGTTTAGGAGATTATGGTTTAACCAGCACTTAACTATTGCTTGTATTTGAAGGTAAGAGTTGTGTTTGGCCTAATGTGGTTTGCCCCACATTTTGGTTTTAAATTTAAGTATAGAAAGACCTCATGAGGTAATTAATGAGTTTGCTGAGAGTAATACTCCTACACGGTCTCATCCGTCTATATCTGGACCCTCTGGGGTAAATCGAGATAAATGATGATCTGTTAGAGTATGAGAAAATGAAAGTTTGTTGATATCCTTATATAGGGGGTACTACATGGTTTGATATGTTAGACATAGAGCCAATGTATTTATATTTGTGGTTATATTAAAGAATATGAGGTTATTATTATGTTGTGGTTGTATACCTTCAAATTGATGTGGAAGTAAATATATTTTTGTGGATTTGATGGAGAAAAGGATAGAGATGCAAGTAAAAGTGATGGGATTTAACGTGTACACGCAAAGTTGAAAGAAAACCAAAATTTCTATTACCTTAAGAGGTTGAACATAGAATCGAAATGGTTTTTTAGGTATCATGTTGAGAGTTTGTGATTCAGTATAAGATTATAACATTGGGTTTGATATTACAATTTCATGATGGTTACGTATTTTATATTTCTGAATTGATTGAGAACATACATAAGTAAGATTAATTAAATGATAGTGATATATATAGAAGTCCTCAAGATTACGTTGATCAGTTAGTGTGAGTGTACATCTGATAATGTCGTTGCTTTGGTGAATCATATTATGATGTGCATATGTATTATATGCTTGGATATGATAGTAATTGAGGTTAAGGTATCATCAGTGTAAGATATTAATTGGTGACCCTTTGAAAATAAATCATTAGATAAGATGCAATGATCTTGATGGCATATGCCAAAGCATAAGAGTAAAAGAGCGTGCCCATCGCTTCACCGAGCTTTAGTCTATAAAACATTCTGATTATTTGAGATATGATAGTGAATGATCTTATTGAAATATTATGAACAGTTGACGAGCAACGACAAACATAGTTGACTGATAAGGATTTCATGAACAGTATAGATAATTGAGAAAAGAAATCTCTTTTATGAGAACTTTCACTGAATTGTTTCATATAGATCAAATGCTCCATTTATAGGAACGAATAGGTATTGAATGAATCAGATGTGAACATTGGAGTTGGATAAGTATAAGACATAGGCACGAGAAGCTGAATATACTATAGAGAGTGCATGTATGTTGATTTTTTTAAAGTATCCAAACTATGTTATTGGGTTCTTGTTTATGAGATGACACTATTGCTATTGCTAGAAGGAATTAGATCCATAAGGTATTCTATGCCAGAATGTTTGGGGGGTACAATTCGGATTTGATATATGTGTACAACAGTTATCAGACTAGTATGATAACTTATCAGTTAGCTCTTCCTTAAAAATTGGTTAAGTTGCATGATGTGTTTCATGATTCTATGTTGAGAAGATATCGATCTGATGATATACGTAAGATTCCTATGTAAGAAATTCAAGTACAAACATAATCAACTATAAGGGCTCAGTATCCTTAGCAGTTCTTATCAGGAATGAATTTCAAGGACAAAATTCTATTAAGGGGGTGAGAATTATAAGGCTCCAAATTGTACCCTAGTTGGAATGTTACATGTTCATGAAAGTACATATATGATAGATGTTAAAAATTGTGAGATGATAAAGAATTGCATATGACTTGAATTTTGGTTTAATGGATCATACTTAGTGATTTGGAATTAATTGATATCATAGAGAATTGAGGTATTAAAATGTACATTTGGACTAGGAAAATTGTCAAGTGGCAAGATAAGTTGGTATATGAAAATTGAAATGATTAAGCCTATGAGTTAGTGACATTTGGCATAGCTGATTCAATGATAAATGGTATAGTTATTAAATTAGCAAGTGGCAGCAATAAGTGAGTGACAAGGGGCCTAATTTAATTGTGACATTTTGGAAGCCTTATAGAAGAACATGTGCGCTAGCTAGGGAGAGGACATGTGGCTTATGTCCTTATGTAATAAGTGTCCTTAAAGCAAGATGAGTAATCTTACACATGGCATGGCCTTATGCATTAGCTAATTTCTGTTGTAACTCATCCTTCTCTTTGCTCATTCACCGTTGAAATCTTCCCTTCTCCTTGCTCTGAGTTATACTTCAATTTTTATGTGTTATCACACTAAACTCTTTACCATATACTGCATCAAGAAAGCTACCATAGGTTATCTTTTATGTTGATGTCATTTGGGTGCTAAGATCATCCTACACCTACCTAAATTTCGGAAGTGTTTTGGTTGCATGAAAGGCTGTTTGGTTACTTCTTTGAAGAAGGAATTTGAAGGTAATTAGGTAAGGTAATTCTAAACTTGATAGCATGTATTAATATAAGTTTTATGATAATTGAAATGGCATGAAATCTGTGTTAAGATGATGATAAATGAATGCTGGAAAAATGATCCTTGTATGATAACTTCAGGTTTGGTTTTGATGTGTGGAAGATGTTGATTTGTATTTACTTAATGAATGAATTTTGAATTGGTTTGGACATGAATTTGATGAGGTATTGAAGCATGAATAAGATAGAATTAAAGTGAAATTAAGGGTCTTGAGTGAAGGTGTGTTGAATGGAAGTGAAGAAGTTAAGTTTTGGAAACAAGTTGGAGGTTGTGGGTGAGTGAACCTTCGGTTCACTCATCCCGCGATCGTGGGATTTATAGGGCTTATTCCCATGGTCGTGGGAAGTACTTAGGAAGGAGCAAAGAATGGTTTTAGGCAATTGTTGGACCATATAAGGTTAAGGTTCTTTATAATGGTTTAATTATACTTAGTTAAGGTGTAAAATGCATATAAGGAATCTTTGGTGTTAAATTGTTTTAGTTCTACTTTGTGTGACACTTACATATCCTCCTAGGGGGTAAGTGAGTGTTACAGACACTTTATTCTTTAAGGATGGAATTCGATTGTGCAAATGACAACTAACAAAGCCTCACCCTACGAGTTTTTTGGCAAACCCAAACTCAACAACATTAACTATGTCTTGCAAAGTTCTATTTTTCCTTTCAACCAAACCATTTTGCTAAGGAGTATATGGTGCACTATTCTGCTGTATAATACCATTTTGTTCACAAAATTTTGAGAACTCATTATAGAAGTATTCTCCTCCTCTCTCACTTCTCAAAATTTAAATCTTTTTACATAATTGATTTTCAATAAGAGACTTGTATATCTTAAACATATTAAATGCTTCATCCTTGGTTTTCATCAAATAAACATGCACAAATCTAGAGCAATCATCAATGAAAGTAATGAAGTATTTGTTACCACCTCTTGCTAAAAAACCACTAAAAATATTTGAGTGCACTAAATCAAACAATTTTGTATTTCTTTCAACTTTAGGAAAAGGAAATTTGGTTATCTTTGCTTGTATGCATGTTTCACATTTCTTATTCACTTGGCCATTATAAGAGATTAGTCCATTTTGAGACATATAATGAATCACTTTATGACTCCTAATCTACTAAGCCATAAAGAATAAGAAGCATCAACCAAATAAAGAGAAACATCATTCACTTTATTAAGACTAAGCTTAAACATGTCATTAAAAGAATATCCTTTTCCTACAAAAATACCATTCTTAAACAAGATTACACTGTTTGACTCAAGTACAGCCTTCAAGCCCTTCTTGGTCAGGATATTTGTAGAAACAAGGTCCTTGATCACATTCGGAACATGAAGAACACTAATGAGCACCAACTTTTTGCCAGAAGTGAATAGCAAATGCAGATCTCCCTTTCCATGCACCTTGGCTTTCACACCATTGGCTATGACCACTTCATATCCTTCAAGAACTTCATAGTTCTTGAATTGGTCCTTGTTATTGCACATATGAATTGCTACATCGGAATCATACCACCAATCTTTAGAAGGAATTGATGTTGCCATGTGAAGTTTCGTTCATAGTACTAAAAGTCAAGGTTGCCATAATTTATGCACATTCATCAACAAGGTTAGCACTAGGAACATTGTTTCCTTTTTGCTTCTTGTTGGATCTGCATTTGACCTTATAGTGCCCTTTCTTTCCATAATTGTAGCAAACCCGGTTCTTTTTCTTATTTTTAGCATTAGCATTTTCAGGTTTCTTCCTTTTAGAATTGTTGGATTTCTTCTTTTTAGAATTGTTGGATTTCTTCTCAACCACATAATTTACCTTTGGATCTCCTTCTACTTCTTTCCTTTGAAGAATTCTTGCACCTTCTTTAATTCTAAAATGCTTCAAAATACTACCGATAGTTAAAACAACTTCTTTTGATAATCATTCCAAGAAAAAGGCAACTTAGCAATAATTGCGCCTACTTGTAATGATTCCAAAATTTCAACACCTAACTCTTTAAGTTTTGAAACATTCATTTGTAAATTGTGGATTTGATTCATATGAGAGGAAGCATCAATAAATTTAAACTCAAAATATCTTTTAATAAGAAACTTATATGCGCCTTGCTTTTATAATGCATATTCACGTTCAAGCGACACCCAAATCTCCTTTGGACTCTTCATGATTATAAAGAGATCATAAAGGTTGTCTGAGAGGGTGTTGAGAATGTGACCCCTGCAAAGCAATACTACAAGAAATTGTATTTTTAGTGAAAGTAAAAGTTGTTACTAAAAGCAGTAATATTTGTCACTATTATTAATAGTGTCCAATCTTTGTAGTCATCACCTCCTGTCATAAATACCTCCGTCACTAATAAAATAGTGACTAATTTAAAAAATGGTCACAATTATGCAACACTTTTGTGACACAAATATTGACACTAAAACTTGTGAAATGTGTGACAAAGTTATATGGTTACAATAACTATACATATTTATGACAAGTTTATCATCACAAATAATATAAAGTAATGACGAATTAAGTCGTAACAGTGCTTCATTTTATTGTGACAAAATTGCCGACGCTAAAACCTATCAAATGTGTGACAACACTATATGGTCACAAAAATTGTACTTATTTATGACAAGTTTGTTGACACAAATAATATAAAGTAGTGACGAATAAATTTGTAACAGTACTTCATTATATTGTGACAAAAGTGTCGACACTAAAATCTATAGAATGTGTGACAACACTATATAGTCACAACAACTTAGCATATTTATAACAAGTTTGTTGACACAAATAATATAAAGTAGTGACGAATGAAGTTGTAATAGTAATTCATTTTATTATTACAACATTATTGCCACTAAAATAATTATGAATAGTGACAAAATATTTCTCACTAATAAATTTTTTATTAGTGTCCGTTACTTCTTGGTCACTAATATTTTAATAAAAAGTGTCAATATCATTTCGTCACAAAAATGAAAATTGGTTCTTACAAAAAGTATTATCACTAACGTGTTTATTATTATCACAAATAAAACTATGAATTCGTCAACGGACTTACATTAGTTGTAAAGGAAATTTGCATCAGTGGCTATATTGTCTAACAAATTTCGTCACAAGTATGAAAGTTATATGTTACAATAATGTTGTCACTAAATAAAGAATATATGTTACAATAAATTTATCGCTAATGCCTTATCATATACATCTGATATATGTAACAAATCTTCATTAGAAAACCTAATGACTGAAGAGGTTGAGTAGGCATCAATGTAGATTTTCACCTACAATAGAAAATTGCGAAATGACAAAAGGTAACGAAAAGAAGGATGTCTTGAAATTAACAGCGAATGCAGAATCATTTAAAGAGCAAGCAATACCAAATTGAGAGCACAAGAAGAGGTATCAAAGTCAGATGGAAGCGAATAGGAAGATTTCTTAAAACTCATGTCGAACATTACTGTTTCAATCTACAACATGTAATTTTGTTACAAAGGAAACAGTGAATGAAACCAAATTGAACTTCAGAAAGTTAAATAATATACCTCTTCAGCGCTTCCTCCACCGTGATCACCATTTAGGGTTTGTTCATGGTTACCTATAACAAGAAGGAAAGTGTTTTCATGCAAGCCGCCTGAACTAGACTCACCATCCAGAATTCTGATAAGCTTCTGCAATAGAATTTGTGGTAAAGGATTATCAAATAAGAATTAAGCATGCAGGAAAGATTAAAACCAACAGATAAAGGTAGCTTGATAATGGATACAAACAAATATTTTGCTATTTGCAACTGATTAAATATTTTGCTATTTTCAAAACTCATTAATCAAACAAAAGATACAAATATTTTGCTATTCGCAACTGATAAAATATGTCAATCATACCACACTAAGAAAATGAGCAATAAGAACATCCCAATCTTCTTGAAAAAGGGAAGGAAAAAGGTGTTCGATGCACCTATCATCAACCTGAAACAATAAGTTTTTGGTATATTACGACATGTGAGAATTGACAGTGAGAAAATAATACAGAAGCCAAAATGCAATACTGTATGAAGATCTTTAACATTAAAAGAAGGATAGGGTTAAGATTTTTTAAAATGTTAAGGAAACAGCTAAACCCATGTATCATCACCCATCATCACTACACATTTCCCATTGAGAACCATCTGCAACAGGAAAAATCTTGTGAAAATGATATTGGAGTAAGAATGTTCACTATTTGACAATAACTGAATCAACAATAAAGAATCAAAATAAAATTTGTAGTGAAAGTGGAAGATAGACCCAAATAATATCTCAGAAATGGGAGAGATGGGAATAGCAACAACAGAATTAACAATAATGAAAAGAGACTGTTAGCCCCTGAATTTTTTTATGTTATTAAGCATGATTAGAGAAAATTGGAGTCTTGATGAATTGAATTAAGTTGGTAATTAAGTATAATAGTAGCATTAATGAGGTTAGGTGGTATGAGTAGATGAAATTAAATGTGTTGGAGAAATTAATGTAGGGCTCATTAAAGGTTTGATGGGCCTATGGGCTTAAGAAAGTGGTTTAAGATGTAAATGGAAGAGGA
>JANKOE010000009.1:5444117-5454311 GCA_026284465.1 Erythroxylum citrifolium | reverse complement strand
ATTGAAGTATCCAAAAATTACTCAAAATATATTAATAATGTCCGAACAAATCAGAAATCTCATTAAACCAATTGACCTGGAAAATGCCATGAATGCATGCCAAAATGTCAAAGAGACAAAACATAAATCGGACTAAATTTGCTTAATATGCTAACCCCTAATTTGGGGCGTTACAAAAACAATTGCCGTGTACAAGTTTTATTTTTCCTCCTTTTCCACTTTTGCCATCCAAAATTGACCAGCCATCCAAAATTGACCAAGAAACAATTCAGGCCAATACCTAACAAACTAGAGGTCTGAGCCAAAAATTACAAAGCAACTCGCTTGTAATAACAAACTCATCTACTTCCAACTCTTCCACAGTCCTGATAAGGCAAGAAGGTTACGTTAGAAGAAAAGGCACAGTAAAATTGCATAGCTTGAAGACACCGTAAGGACAGACATTTTAGTGATTCTCCCCTCAAATGCAATTCCTTTATGAAAGTTAGTTCCTCAATATTTTCCACGTTAGTAACTCCACAACTAATTGCCTTTTCTCCATCCTAACAATACAGCAAGCACCTCCACGATGAATTCTTTAGAACTAATAAATAGACAAAGAACTAGGTCCTAACTAATTCATAAAGAACGGAACAATTCAAACCTGCAAAAATTTGTTAGTTGCTTTCCCCATTGCTGATAGAACAACAACAGGCCTTTCATCCCTAAAGCTAAGTTCTGCCACCTCCTTCATCCTCTGGGCAGAAGCAACCGACGAGCCTCCGAACTTCATTACACATGTCAATTCTTTAGTGGCATTGTTAACACCATCTCTTTGAAATTCAGTTTTATTCCTTTCAAGCACATCAACATTCGTTCCATCGCAATGTAGTTTCAAAACTCTACTTCTACAGGCAAGTTTCCCGGTCTTGTACACACCATAACTTACAGGCAAGCTCCCAAAACCAAACTTCCGGAACATCAAAGGCCACATTCCAAATCTCTCGTGTGGAAACTTGGTGGAACCGTCACCGAGAACAGAGTATAACAGAGTATAGAAGAGAAGGGAAAGGAAGAAGAAGAAGGGGGGAGAGCAGAGAAAGGAGGAAGAGGGAATTAGTTTAATTCATGCATGCCTTCGTACTAGCACGCTATTCATTTAATACCCGAGTTAGTTACAGCAGCTATCGAGTAATTCTGAGTACATAGGTAGTAGAGTTGGTTATACAGCTGTAGAATATTCTAGGTTCGAAACTACTTTTGTTTTATATACCACCCAACTTTATTCTATGTAATCAGCAAGTTTGGCTGGTTTAAACGTTGCGCGCTGGTTGTGCTTGCGTTTTGGGCTCGGGATCATCTTCTGCACTGGTTGGACTGGGGTAGCACTGGAATGGGCTGCAACACATTGCTCTCATACTCAACCACACAAATGTATCGAAAAATCAATTTAAAAATGTATAAGAGAGAAATACGATAAAAGCAATATTTTATTAAGCTATTCATAATGAATAAAACAAAAGAAAGTTGAGACACAGCTTCCTCGAAATAGTATATAAAGAACTTTCACAAGAACTCTCTACATAAACTATTTACAATAAAACTTTCTACCAAAGAGCTTAAACTTTCTCTATGTAATTAATATGAGACTTTTCTAGACACAAAAAAATGAGAAAAAATTCGAAGTCGTTGTTCCATGGTCAATATTAAGTATGTTAAATCTTAACTCAGTATTCCTTCGTGATTATTAAATAACATTTCTTTTAACTTTGTCACACCTTACACATTCACTTTTATTTACAACTCAATATAAAAAATAAATGAGAGGAATATGATAAACCAACCTTTTATTAAGCTATTTCTAATTAACAAAATAATATAACTTTTACAATAAGTCTCTACTTAAACTATTTATAACAAAACATTCTCCCTAAGCTTTCAAACTTTATATATGAAAATAACTTAATGTATATAATTGATAAATGAACTAAACATTTTACCTTTATAAAAGTTTGTAAGAATTCATGGAACACGTAAGTTAAAAATCGCTTACTTCCATTAAATCCGTTAACTTAATGACGAGTTGCAACTTTTAGTCATTAACTCTACTAAAGAGATGGAGAACATGATTTTGAATGAAGCTCATACCTTTGAGCATTTTCGTCAAAGTCAAGTACTTTCGCACATTGTTGGACTAACATATCTTAGTTGTACTAACCATCATCAATTCTGACGTACAATCATGCCCTTCATTTATAATTTCTACTAATTAATTACATGCCAATCATTGTTGATTGTTAGAATTTTCACCATCTTTGAGAATGTACAAATGTGCCTCGCTTACTAACAGGGCTTTGTTTTCTTTTCTTGTTGATATATCATCTTTATAACAATCTACATGTCAAAGTATTAACTAAATTTTGTTAATACTAATATGATTATGCTAACAAAACTTAGGGTTTCAACAATTGCCTCGTTGACAAGCCAATCTTTCAAATTTAAAGAGAAATGTCAATTTCTAAATAATGTATCACGTCAACTTTAACAAAGTCCAATTAATAATGCTCTTGATAATTTGAAAAAAAAAGATATTTTCAATATGAAAATTGTCATCTTAGCTTTATTATTGTCCTTTTTATTAAAAATGACTCTTTTTTTTATTAGTGATAAGATATTCAAATAGCAACAAACTTGCAGCAATATTATTGGGAAGTTGGATTTTCTTGAGATTAGAATTCTTTATTCTTAGTTTTAATATATGAAATTTTATTAAAATTTAAGTTTAATTGTGTAAGATAAAAAATTAAAATTTAAAAGGGACAATTTAATTTAAAGTTCAGAGAGAGATTAAAAATTTTATGTTCTTAATTATAATTTTTAGTCTTAAAGTTAAAAGAGGCATATGGAATATCTAAAATATTTATATCTAATTGTAGTTTTGAAGTCTCAAAATATTACTTGTAGATATTTAGATGTAATTTTTTATCCATGGGACTATAATTGTAACTGGAAAATTGTATCTAAATTGTTAAAATTTTATTTAATTATGAGAATTTTAGAGAAATTAGGTTAAGTTTTTATTTTTCACATAAAGACTCTAAACCACAATTAAACTAGTGGTTTCTAATTATGAATTAATTTGTTATTAATTCATAACTAGTGGTTCAAAATGTTCTCGTGTAGAAATAAGAATTCCAATTTTAATGTGGAGTTCACCGGTATAAATTTCATTACTGAAAAAAGAGACTGCTGCTAAACTCACTGAAGATTGAAACAAAAGGGCTATTTGGCAAACAACTTATCAGTTGTGTTTTAGCTTATTAATTAAAAGTTAGTTTTTGACCATCTTAAAAAGTTTTAGTTTTTGACCATCTTAAAAAATTATTGATATGTTTGGTAAATGACTTATTGGTTAGCTTATTTAACCCCAATAAGCTTATTTCTAAAAGCTTCATAAGAGGAGCTTTTGGAGTTAGTTGTTTGCCTAATGATAATATTGCCCTCCACTTTACTCTCTACTTTTACTTTGTGCCTTTTCAAAGTTGACTTTTTTTATCGTACAATTATGTCGTGAAGTTTGGAAGAATATAATAAAGGGGCTAATTGAACTTTTTAATCTTTATTTAATTTTATAATATTAGTTTACATTTAAAAATACCATAATATTAAGTTTTTGAACGTAAAGAGTTGCATCAAATTAATATTTTTTGTATATAACTACTATATATCATATCTGTATCATACTATAATTATAGATATTTTTAATTTATTAAATAATAAAATTCATACATATTATATAAAAATACTAATATGATGTAGCTCGCTGTATCATTAATATTAATAGAAAATTTAACGTTAGATTATTATTATTATTATTATTATTATTATTATGTTTTTTAAAGTTATAAACTTAATATTTGTAAAATTAAATATCTAAATCTAAATTCTTATAAAAATATTCAACGAAATACTAAAAAATATAATATTCATGTCCTTATAAGTTTTTTAAAATCATACTTTTATAAGTCATTTTACACATCAACAGTTAATACTAAATAGATAATTTTACCAAATATCTTTAACAAACAGCTGATATTATTCACTAGTCAAATTAGTTGATAGAATCAATTATTTACTAACAGCTGATAAAATCAACTAACAATTAATACAATATGATGTCAAACAAGGCCATTTTCACTGGTTAGGTAGGAACATGCAAGTTCATTTAAACCTTTATACATAACAAAAATGAGGAATCTAGCAACTTAAACCATGGGCTATTAGGCAAACCAGAGTTAACGAGTCTGTAGTCAAAATTTTCAACCAGAAGAGGCCAGATGGAATTAAATTCTCTCAACGACTAAAACGCAAGTATTGACTGGTTACAGTACAACCCAACAAACAAAAACTAAAAGTCAAACCGAAGGGCCCCACCCTCACGACCTACAGTGATGGGGCACAAGCGTTCAAAATCTTCCTTAACACTGAAGAACTGGAACGTCCACGTGGTGCTTTCTCCACCCCCGACCCACTAGAAACAACGCAACTCGTTCCAAGTAGTAATGGTAAAAGATTAGGTTGTAAAGTAACCTTCGGCTTTTAATTATTTAGTAACTGTTAATTAAACTACATTAAACATGAATGAACGCAATTGACTAGGATGGGAAACGGTTACATCTTTACGTCGTTTGAGATCGAACTGTCTGTTGCGCTCACGCGGTTCGGTTCTGTTCTGCTACGTTGGATGTTCCAAAATACCCTTCTCTATCCTTGCACCGTACGGACAAATTTAGGGTGGAAAACTTGAAAACGATAAAGAATAAGAATAATACTAACTTTCTTGTGTCTTTGAAACTGTTATTACGTAATACCTGGTACACTATTCGGCTCTTGTTGTTCTTGTTCTCAACTTTTTTTCTAAGCTTTTTCAAATATTTCTTATTAGAGGCAATTAATAATTTTCTAATATTATACATATTTACGTTACATTATATTATAAACCAATCCATTTCATTAAAACTTTCAAATCAACTTTCGGGAATGTAACATAGAAAAGATTGACTATGTAATTATATGACATCCAGTTAGATAACGTGAAACTCATTTTCTTAAAAACATCGAAGAAAACAACCTACCAATTGTCTTCGAGAAATGTGGCCAGAAAAGTTCAAAATTTACATAGTCACTTATATTATATTACATCATAAACTCTTCATTCAAATAATATTTTACTATATTACATTATGAATCTTTTTATCTTTTTCAAATAATAATTTTCTAATATTACATTTATTTACGTTACATTCTATTATAAACCAATTTATTTCATTAAAACTTTCAAATCAACTTTTGGGAATGTAACATAGAAAAGATTGACTACGTAATTACATGACATCCAGTTAGAAAATGTAACATAAAACTCATTTTCTTAATAACATCGAAGAAAACAACCCACCAACTGTTTTTGAGAAATGTGGCCAGAAAAGTTCAAAATTTACAGAGCCGCTTACACTATATTACATTTTAAACTCTTCATTCAAATAACATTTTACTATATTACATTATGAATCTTTCTATACTTCTCAAATAATAATTTTCTAATATTACATCTATTTACGTTACATTCTATTATAAACCAATTCATTTCATTAAAACTTTCAAATCAACTTTTGAGGATGTAACATAGAAAAGATTGACTATGTAATTACATGACATCCAGTTAGATAATGTGAAACTCATTTTCTTACTAACATCGAAAAAAACAACCTACCAACTGACTTTGAGAAATGTGGCCAGAAAAGTTCAAAATTTATAGAGGCGCTTATATTATATTAAAGTTCAAAATTTATAGAGACGCTTATATTATATTACATCATAAACTCTTCATTCAAATAACATTTTACTATATTACATTATGAGTCTTTCTATCATTCTCAAATAATAATTTTCTAATATTACATCTATTTACGTTACATTCTATTATAAACCAATTCATTTCATCAAAACTTTCAAATCAACTTTTGGGAATGTAACATAGAAAGGATTGACTATTCAATTATATGACATCCAGTTAGATAATGTGAATCTCATTTTCTTAATAACATTGAAGAAAACAACTCACCAACTATCTTATTAGAAACTGTCTTTGAGAAATATGGCCAGAAAAGTTGAAAATTACACGTTTAGTTGAGAGTTTTATAATGGAATAAAATTGAATATTATTATATCATTTGAGAAAATGTTTCATAATAGAATGGAATGAGATGAGACGAAAGAAGAGAGTTTCATATTACATCATATTATATCTTAAACAGTTCCGATTTGAAAGTTTAGGATAGAATGTAAAATGATAAACAATTTTACACTATATTATATTATAAATTTACCTTTATTTAACAGCATTAAACTCTTCCATTTTTTCCTTTGCGTCGAATGGGTCATTAAATCCTATTGGATACAATTGTTTACCTTTCATCTAAACAATGTTTCACAGCATTAAACCCTTCCATTTTTTCCTTTGCATCGAATGGGTCATTAAATCCTACTGGATGCAATTTTGACCAAGGCTACATGGTAAAGCGGACGGTAGAGACTAGAGAGGGTTTGGTTTAGTACCATTTTCAAGGATGGTGTCATCAAGAAATTAGATATTTAATTTTGATTACTTTTGAAAATTTCAAAGATATTACCAGCAAGCAGCTTTCTAACTTCTAAGACAAAAGCATGGACCCAGTCCCATTAAAGATCCCAACGCAGATAAAGGGAGAAAGAGAGGAAAAAGAAAATAAAAGAGAGGTATCTTTCATATTCCTGTTACAAAGAGATATGAATCCCACATATGTAGATTGACAGATGCCTTTTAACCCTTATTGCCTTTGTTTCAACTTTCAACAGTTTCCCCCCTTGCGCTTTCTTTGTTTTCTCAAAGAATTCAGAATTTGTTCCTGTTCCTGTTTCAATTGGATTTAGCTTTAGTTCTGATATTGTTTTTTTTTTCTTCCCTTCAGTCACTCGGTTTGTTTGTTTGCTAGTTTTAGTTTAGCCCGTTTGTTGGTTTTCTCGCTCTGGTTTTCTTTTCCGGGAAAGTTGATTCCCTTTAGCATTTTCTGTTTAAGGGGTGGAAGTGATCTCATTCTCCACTGCAGCGCTTTGGACTGATAATCAAAAACCATCAAACTCTTTCCCGCAAAAAACATGGGTTTCTGTTGACGAGTGAGAGAGGTTTTCTCGGCCTAGTCATCAACTTCCTCTCATTTTCTCTTGTCTTGCTTTTCTTCCTGAACTCGCGTCCTCAAGGAGTGATGGTGTTTTCCGTGATTTAAAGCGTTTTTTTTTTCTTCCTGGGTTCTTTTTCTTTTTCTTTTTTGATATAACTTGAAGAATTAACTTTGAATCTTTGGCTGTCTTGTTGTGAAGAGAAGTGGTACCTTCAGTTTTGAACAAAGCAGAGTACTACAGGGTTGAGGTTTCTTTAAGCTTAGAGAAGGATTAAAATAGCAAGAGAATAGGAAAAGAAAGGAGAGAAGTACAGAAGAAAGCAATCACTTCTGGTTGGGTTAGAATTTGTTTTTAATTGTTCACTAAGACCAAACTGGCAATCAGAATGGCCGGTGATCGGAAAATGTTGTGAACTTTGACAACATTGGCATGTACCAACCTGAGACTTTCTTTCCATTTGAAACGCAAAGAAGATATCTTTTTGTTTGAGTCTCCTTATATTTAGCTGTCCAAACGTCAAAAAATAGAATCCTCATTCATTACCTCTCTCTCTCTCTCTCTCTCTCTATAAGGGAAATCTAATCCCGCCAGTCTCTCTTTCTTAAGTCATTCATCTGTTTCTCCTTGTCCTTGCGCTGTTTTGCCAGGGTTTGGGGAGAAAGTAAGTTTCTCTCTCTCCCCTCTCTCTCTCTCTCTCCAACCATGATTTCCGACAAAGGGTCAGCACAATCAAACCTGGACTTCTTTCTTCAATGCACAACCCCAGTAGTCCAGTCCCAATTTCTCCCCAAGGTATGACCTTTCTTTTTTCTTCATTGCCCTTTTGTTTGTTCTTGTTATTTTGTATTCTTTACAGTTGTGACAATTATATTGATTCTAAGGTTAATTTCTGTATGCTTGAATTCGCAGAGCGAGATTAGGAACTTGAACCGTTTATGGCATCCGTGGGAGAGAGATGCTGTTGAGTATTTTACCCTTGGTGATCTATGGAATCGTTTCGATGAATGGAGCGCGTATGGGGCTGGAGTTCCTATTGTTTTGGACAATGGTGAAACCTTATTTCAGTACTATGTGCCTTATCTTTCTGCAATCCAAATCTTCACAAGCAGTTCCTCTGTCAACGGTTTAAGGTAATCAATTACATCCTATGTACGTTTGGTTATAGACACGGTTGATTAATCGAATACCTCCCGTTAATTCAACTTGGAAATTTATGTGATTTGTGATGGTTTGATTGGTTTTCTTAGGGAGGAGACAGAGTCTGGTGATGGGGAAACGAGAGATTCATTCAGTGACTCATGCAGTTATGAGAGCGAGAGTGACAAGGTATATAGGTGGGATGGATGTTCTTCAGAGGAAGGAGGGTTTGAGCAAGATAATCATTGGCATCTAAATGACAGATTGGGTTACCTGTATTTTCAGTACTTTGAGAGATCAGCTCCTTATGGAAGAGTCCCTTTGATGGATAAGGTCCGTTTGTTTGTCCTTGTCTTTTTCTTTTTTGTCTTCTCAATTTCATGTTCCTTGCTTTCATTAGTGTTTATATTTGCCTTTCTTTTTGAAAGAATATGACTAATCCAGACAAAGTGGGCTGATACTGTTAAAAAGAGGATGTCTATATAGTTGTTAGGAATCATTCCAAATCCTTTTCCTGATAGGCATCTGCTAAAGATGAAATGGAATTTTGGACTTTAGAACAAGTAACTATACACATTAACCAAATTGTTGTTGTGACCAAGTTTTATGATCGATGTTACTTTTAGATTGAAAAACATTTTATTCTGTTCAACACCAACTCTAAGATTGTAACAAGTGTAGCCAATATTCGGTGATGAGTCAAGTCTGTATCTCATTGACATGTTCTTGTCCTTTTTGTTTTCAGATTAACGAATTAGCTCGAAGATACCCAGGTTTGATGTCATTGAGAAGTGTGGACCTTTCCCCAGCAAGTTGGATGTCAGTTGCTTGGTCAGTCTCCCTCTAGTAAAAAAATGTGTACATAAAGCGGTGGTTGGAAACAGATTATGAGTTTTTATATGTAAATTATTCAAATGAAATGACCACATCAGAGCAAGATTCATTTTCTTATTCAATTGCGTTCAGGTACCCCATCTATCATATCCCAATGGGAAGAACCATAAAGGACTTGTCTACCTGCTTCCTCAGTTACCACACTCTGTCATCGTCTTTCCAAGGTACCCCATCCTACCCGAATTTCCTCTTAATTTTTATATTCTTACGCTTCAGTGTGTTGAATTGTGCAGATATGGACATGGAAGAAGATGATGATGAGAGTCCAAAAGGGAAGCACAAAACAGGGGGAAGCATATCTCTCCAACCTTTTGGTTTGGCAACGTACAAGATGCAAGGAAACGTGTGGGTCTCAGGCAATGGTGGTCGGGACCAAGAAAGGCTGGTTTCACTTTTGAGTGTCGCAGATTCATGGCTAAAGCAACTAGGGGTCCAGCACCATGACTTCAATTACTTCATCGGCATTAGGCGTGCTTAAAATCTTCCCCCCTTTTTTTTTTCTTGTTAATGAGCTTTGGTGTGAGGATTATAGTTGGCTCTTTCTTTCTGATTACCAAACCTTGGGGTTTTTAGAGGGCAGTCTAGTTAGTGCATACGAATGAGATTTGAGATCAGTTTCTGTTCTGCTAATGCAAAGGAGGATTGAGCGGGCCTTTTTCCCTGTAAAGTGATTGACGAGGTCCAAGACTTTGACAGCTCTCTCTCTCTCTACCTTGTAGTTAATAATTTTTAACCTGTGGATTGTGTACCATGAGCCTGCCTGTCATTTTGTCTGATTTCTAAGGTTTATAATTGTTCGTCCAAAACCAGAGTCCAATCCAAATGTGGATTTGGTGAGCAGCCGCTGTCTTTTAACGTTTTGAAAACTGGACCGAACCGGTCGGTCGGATTGGAGAATCGGTAAATCGGAGCATGAAACGGTCTGATTTAGCCTGTATATTTTGTGAGTGATTGACCCGTTTATTT
>JANKOE010000009.1:5415838-5429780 GCA_026284465.1 Erythroxylum citrifolium | reverse complement strand
GGCTTATTCTTTTGGGCCTAATTTATTAGGCATTGAATAAATATATGTGGATATATTTATTGGGCTAGATTGAATTAAATTGTCAGGCTTTTGTTATATGAGATATAATATGGGACGAAGCATATTGGGCTTCAATGGGATTAGGTTTTCTTTGTAAATAGAGAAACTTATGTCTCATTAGAGATGTGAGACAAAAAACCTTAGCCACCTTCCGAGAGAAAAATTGTGCGACGTTTGAAAAGGTTTTAGAAGTTGCTAGCACACACTAGCCGCTGCCTGGATCGTTCATCCTCATGTGGATACCGGTAGAGGACATTCGTGCATTGCAGTGTCTACAAATCTGAAAAAGAAAATCTACGTCAAGAGGTAATTTCATACATGTTATAGTTTTCGGTTATACTTCTTGTTGTATTATGGTCCATTCCGCTACGTATTGTGAATACTCGGGCCATAGGCGATCCAACATAATCCAGATGCTTAGATTAAGGGATCAACTATATTCTTCTTTCAAAAGTCTAATAGGAAATGGTGAGCAAACTTCGTTTTGGTTTAACAATTGATGCAATCTAGGACCCTTATATATGAGGGAGGGCCTATCTGCACTCATTGTAAGAATTCCCTATTATGTCAAGGTGAGTGACATAATATATAAGGGAAATTGGTGTTGTAAGTTGTAGGTATAAAGGTACAAGTTGCATTGTCAAAAACTTGCCTACATACTAGCTGGACCTGAATGAAGATGATAAGGTCATTTATGTGAAGGACACCTTCACAAAAGGTTCACTAGTAAATCTTACTTTGAGTTACTCAGGCCACATTTTCAAAAAATTCAATGGTTTGATATAATTTGTACTAAATCTTTGTCCCTTAAGGCCTTTTTCATTAGTTCTTGATAGTGAGGCAAAGGCTACAGAAAAGGGATATATAATATAGCATTTAAGATACTCTATGCTTATAATATCAATTAGTTGATGAAACTAATGCTAGTCTCTTCTTCCAATATTCTTACTCTTAGGCTATTTGGTCTAAGATTCAGCATTTGATGTAATTATATTATGGAGAAAAGGAATGGCCATGCATTGCTAAATGAACTAGTGAAATAGTGAAGGGTTTAAAACAAGATGCTTATTTCTTTAGAACAGCTTATGTATAGTGCATCTATGCAATTTGGTGTAAAAGGAACAGCCACAGGTGCTTATCATTGGACAAATATGCAATGACAATTAAACTACCTTTAGATAAGAGAAATCTTAATGGCAAACAAAGCTCACTTAGAAGCTAGCCCCCAAATGAAGCTTAATTGGAACTTAAATTATTAAGTGTCATTTTCCTACATTAGTGATTATATAATCTATTGTTTAAGCTAGTCAGCTTTGTATAACTAGAAGGCCACTTTCCCTTGAGGGTATGACTTATGATTTTGGTTCCTCCTAATTGTGTACAAACTTCTAACTTAGTTAATATAATTTTTTCAATTTCTAAAGAGAAAAGATTTCAACCAAACTTAAATTATTGGTCACTTAATTTGTGATTTTTAAAGATCGTGAACAACTTTAATTAGATTTTAAAAAAATGTTATTTACAAATCCTTATTGCATGCAATTATAAATGATTAAGCTCTTAAAATTTTGATGTTAACATATTGGATTTTATTATTAATATATTGAAATTGTAGTAATGCATTATTAACTATATTAAAATTTAGTAGTGTATCTTAAGGATGACAATGGACTGCCTGGCCCAAGCCTGCTCAGGGCTGACAGCTTTTGCTAAAGCCTAGTCCTAGCTTGAGGCCCTATGAGGCCTAACATAGCCAAACCCAAACCCGAGCCCAACTTGACGGATCTGACTTGTTTTTCTATTTTTATTTAATTAAAAATATAAGATGACATTGTTTTTTACAAAATGACATCATTTTTTGCGATAGTTATCTGGGAGTTTGAGTCTGAACCCGAGGTTGACCTGAGTCTCGGTTTTTTGAAAAAATTAGGTCATGACCAACTCAGGCTCTAGGCCCAATCGTCATCTCTAATATATTTTTATAACTTTTTAGAGAATTAAGTTAGTTCTCATGAAATGTCATATTAATATCAACATCGTTATTAAATCTCATATAAATAAAACTTATTTTGTAAATAAAATTTTAATATTAAATTTTTTAAAAAATCAAAACTGGAATTATATTTTTTAACCCGAACCTTTATTAAACATTTGCAACATTTAATTAAAATTAAAAAAACCCGAATCTTTGTTACATATTTGCAACAATTAATTAAAATAAAAACTAAAAATCTATTGGGTAGTGAGAAATAACATCCCACCGTTAATTAAATTCCTGAGCTTGTGCTTCACATTCCTCAATCGGCTCCCGCATTCTGTCAGGCGGCTGATCCCCTGCTGGAGAGCTCCGTGACCGAGACTAACGGGTCTGACTCCACCCAACAGGAGGTTTCCGCAGCTAAGTGTGATTCTACTGGTGAGGTGCTACTGACAGAGGGTCCGGCTGTACACCAACAATCCCATCTTCCACCAGTCGAGCTCGGAGAAGATAGTGGGGAGTCTACGACCCTTGTTGGAAATCAGTCAGGTACATTCCCAAACCCTATTTCTGAATTGAGAACTTTTAATCCCGGGACTGATGTGGGGGCAGAGGGGGATTTTTCAGTTAGGCGAACTCGGAAAGTTCGGAAGAAACAGAAGTAGTAGTAGGGTTGTGGCATAGCTGGTTTTTGGGTTTATGGAGTTTGTTTTTTGGAATGTTCGGGGTCTGAATAACCCCAATAAACAAGCGGCTGTTCTTGCGTGGCTTAGGCATCAGTTTGCATCTTTTGTTTGTTTTGTTGAAACTAGGATTAGGCATTTCGTCTCCTTAAATACTGTCTGTCGTTCTTTGTTTCCTAGATGGGATAGCAGTAGTAACCTAGCTCACTCCTCCAATGCTCAGATTGTGATTGCTTGGAATCTTGAGGTCCTGTTGTGTTCTATACTTCACAGTACTGATCAAGTTGTTCATGTGGAAATCCTTCCTAGGAATAGTTCTGAGGTGATCTATGTTTCCTGCGTGTATGGGGCTAATAATCCTTCTCATAGGAAGCTCCTTTGGCATGAGCTTTCACTCCTTTCCTCGTCTGTAGATAACTCCCCTTGGATGCTTGCAGGTGATTTTAATACCATTCTTTACTCTCATGAAACTGAACCTCCCAAACCTTCTGCCTTGAGTACTCTTAGTGATTTTAGACAGTTTGTTGGGGATAATGGGTTATTTGAATTAAATGCTAGTGGCCCTCAGTATACGTGGTCCAATAAACAATTAGGCGCCTCCTTCACAGCTCGGAAATTGGATAGAACTCTTATCAACTCTGACTGGAGCCTTCGGTTTCCTGCTTCTCACTGTGTCATCATGAATCCCCATTGTTCTGATCATTCCCCTTTAGTTGTTAAGTCGATCGGAATCTTACAGAAGCGTCCTTCCCCCTTTAGATTTCTTAATTTCCTACCAGCTTAACCTAATTTCCTGCAGGTAGTAGAGGCTGCTTAGGCCTCTCCAGTTACAGGAACTCCTTTGTTTAGGGTGGTGACCAAACTGAAATTAGTCAAGAAAGCTCTTAAAACCATGAACTCTGGGCAAATTGGGGATCTCCATGCAAGAGTTGAGAGGCATCAGGCCACTCTTAATCTTGTTCAGGAGCAGTTGCAATTCTCTCCTACCTCCCCTACCCTGCTGGATCAGGAAACTGATGCTCTTAGAGACCTTTATAGATCCCTTGCGGATCAGGAGTCCTTATATAGACAATCCTCTAGGATCCGGTGGCTTCGTGAGGGCGATAGCAATACCAAATTTTTTCATAATTCTATCGTAGCCCATCGAAACCGGAATTCAATTCATAGTCTAGCGGTAGACAATGGTAGACGAGTTGTGGATCTTCCCGACATTCAGGTTCAATTCCTAGCCTACTTTAAGGGTACCATAGGAGCTACTAAGAATCTCCACTCCTCCAAGGAGTTTGTCGCGTCTCTTTTTTCCTCCCCCCTCGAGGACAGCCTGTCTACTACCCTTATAGCTGAGGTTTCCATACAAGAAATTCAAGAGGCCTTTCGTTCTATCAATCCCAGTAAGGCCCCAAGTCTAGATGGTTTTAATGGGTTCTTTTATTGACAAGCCTGGCCAATTATAGGGGATGAAGTCACAGAAGCAATACAAAATTTTTTTATCCATGGCAAGCTTCTCAAGGAGCTCAATTCCACTTTCATTTCCCTTATCCCCAAAATAGTTTATCCGGTCACAGTTCTAAACTTTCGCCCTATCTCCTGTTACAATATCCTTTATAAGGTCATTTCTAAAATTCTAGCTCATAGGCTCAGTAGAATTCTTCCTCACATAGTTAGCCCTAACCAGAGTGCTTTTATCAAGGATCGTCGCATAGGTGATAACATTCTTTTAGCGCAAGAGATCTTTAGGAACTACCACCTTTCCAATAACCATAAGCGGTGTGCCTTCAAAATGGACCTCCAAAAAGCTTATGACTCTATCCATTGGGAGTTTCTCCTTAACACACTAGAAGCTATAGGGCTTCCGTTGAAGTTCATTAGGTGGATCAAAGAATGTATCTCCTCTCCGTCTTATTCCATTATGGTGAATGGTTCGCCAACCTCTTTTTTCAAAGGTCAGTCTGGTTTACATCAGGGAGATCCACTTTCGCCTTTCCTTTACATCCTCTGTATGGAATTTTTTTCTCGTAATTTGAAACTGAACACAGAAAACGCTCCCCAGTTCAAATACCATTGGCGATGCCAAGGTCTTAAGATTAATCATCTCCTTTTTGCGAACGATCTCTTAATGTTTTGCCATTTGGACTTATATTCAGTTCAACTTCTTTTTGACTCCTTGTGCACCTTTTCTATGTTTTATGGTACGGTCATGAATACTTCCAAGAGTCATTTTTATTTATCTCCGGATGCTAACTATCTTAGCCATAGGCTGAAATTCGTCACTGGCCTTCAGCAGGGCGCTCTCCCGTTCAGGTATCTAGGAGTTCTTCTCATTACAGGTCATCTCTCTAGACAGGATTGTGTACCCTTGCTTGACAAAATTGATAATAGGATCAATCACTAGACTCACAAGTGTCTTTCCTATGCGGGTAGGGTCCAATTGGTCATTTATGTACTCTCTTCATTCCAAGTTTACTGGTCCTCTCATTTTATTCTTCCATCGTCTATCTTGAAGGACATAGAAGCCAAGCTTAGGAATTTTTTTATGGGCGAGGAAGGCTTTGTCTAGAACGCTGGCTAAGGTTAAGTGGAGTGATATTTGTCGTCCAAAACGGGAAGGGGGATTAGGAGTTAAGCACTTGACTACATGGAATCAGGTTTTACTAGGCAAAAGGATCTGTAATTTGTTTGTTGATAAGGAAGCTTTATGGGTTAAGTGGGTACACACTATTATTCTGAGGAGGGAAAACTTTTGGAGTGCTCAGCCTACTTATTCTAGTTCGTGAAGTTGTCGTAAGCTTTTATCAGTGAGGGATAAGTTGAGTTCTCAATTCAGGTTTAGGATTGGCAATGGTATCTCCACTCTTTTCTGGAAGGACCCGTGGCACCCGCGGGGCATACTGAGGACCTTGACTACTCCAAGAGTGATCAATGGCTCGAAGCTCCCTCTTTTCGCTCGGGTGACTGAAGTCATACATTATGGTAATTGGAGTTTGCATGAGGTTTCTGTGGCCACCATAAGACACCTTGCTCATCCTGGGTATGACCCCAGTCCATCTCTTCCCGACCGCTTGGAATGATTAGCTAGCCCCACTAAAAGATATACCAATATCTTCGCTTACCAATTCTTGCGCCCCCCTTATCGGATGTTTCTTGGTATAAGCTGGTCTGGTCTAAATATTGTCAACCTCAATGCTCCTTTACCTTATGGCTGGCATTCCTTCAAAAGTTACAAACTAGGGACAAAGTACCCTACCTATACTTACCCAATCATTGTTCTTTGTGCTTAGTTGCTAATAAATCCATAGACCACTTATTCTTTGAATGTCATTTCTCTAAATCTATTTGGGACCAATGCCTCACCCACTTTCATTTGCCCATCTTTAACCAGCCTAACCTCTCAACAATCCTCTCTTGGTATAGAACAGCTCCTAGTACCGGGCTGTCAGCACTTTCTTATTTTCCTCTCATTCTTTCCACGATAGTGTACCTTATCTGGACCGAGCGAAATGCTAAAATCTTCAAGAATGAAGCCATGGACAGAGAGCGAGTATATCTTGGGATACTCTCCCACGTTAGAGAGCATCTTAGCCTATTCACTGAGGTGAGGTAACTTTTATTTTATTATTGGTTATCACTAACTTGCAGGTAGGGTCCCTATTTCATCCGATGATGCATTAAAGAGTCACCACAGTCTCTTCCACTCGGTTTCAGCGTTCGATTCTCATCAGCTCCACAAATCATATCCGAGTTTGACCTTCAGATGACTGTCCACTTCTACCATCCTAGGGAGGTCATGGTGTATTGAGTGTTAACTAGGTTGCCCTTATTATTCCTCTGGTTGTTTTGGTTGTAGCCTATTTGACTAGTCACTGCCAAGAGTAGTTATTGGTTAGGATTATGGCTAGTTGCTTTGATCCTATTTTTGTACTTCTTGACACATGAGTTTGGCCTTATTTTGTACATTTTTTACCTTATTAATTAATTTTTTTACTGATTTACCGAAAAAAAACATCCCACCGTCAACTTGAATGCAATGTAAAAAAGAAAGCTTATACTCAACCAGGAGCCCACCTTGACGCCACAGATTTCATTAATTATTCAACGGTTCAACAAAGTAAACGACAACATTTATTTGTATCCAGCCTCCGGCATCGTGATTTGTGAGGTCCTTTATAGTGGAAATGCCTCAATAATTGAGGGTAAAGCTGGAATTTTGATAATTCTAAAACGAGGGAATCCACTTTCCTCCAATATTTTCTTCCATTCAGGCTCGGTTCTCTCTTTTCCTCCCAGGGAGTGTGCAATCATCGTCATATCGAATGCCAATCCAGTGTCGTCAAAGACGTCATTACCGTCTGGTTTCAGAACAAAATCAACGATTAAGATCTTCCCAGTTCTTTCTGGTATTGCTCTTTTGCAATTCTTCAAAATCTTCACGCATTCTTCATCTCTCCAATCGTGCATTATCCACTGCACATAAGATACGAAAATAAAGATTAAAAAAAGAATAGAATTGCACATATTCAATATATTTTAAATTAAGATATTTAATAAAATTTGTGAAGCTAATTCAAAATATCAAAAACATTAAATTGATGCCAAAATTTTAATTTTTTAAAATAAATATAATACATCCCACTCCACGATTGCATAAGTTGAATATATTCACATTAAAGAAACCGTGTAAATTTTACTACTATTAAAAACATTGAAATATTATTAATGAGTTCTTGATGCTTATATAAGGTTATTGATAAGAATGACAATAAGTTAAGTCGGGTCGGGGAGAGGGTCAAGTGTTCCCGCCGAGGCTCAAGCGGGCCCCAGACAATAGGCTCGAGTAGGCCTTAGGTAGCAAGCTTGAGCCCGGGCTCAATTTTTTTTAAATGTCAACATGACATCATTTTTGACAAAGCGACGAGTTTTTAAAAAATGGGGTTTGAGACTTGGTTAACCTAGACCTGATCTGTTGATTAATATTAAAGTAAAGACGATAAGAAGAGATACAAAACATTTATCTATCAATATTAAGCTATACCAAAGATTCTCGTTGAGCTCTTTTGTGCTTGTAGTAGTTATAAATTAGCTTACTAAGTATATATGAGGGGATGTAACTTAGTATATGTTGTTTAATGATGACATTATTTTAATGAATGAAACAAAAGAGAGTATTAATATTAAGTTAAAACTTTGGAATACGTTGGAGTCAACCTACCAAGACTGAGCACTTAAAGTGTAACTTTTTGAATCAAAAGAATACATTTGATATATAAGGAGATCAAGATTGATATAGAAGTTATACCCATAAAGATTATTTTAAATATCTTAGATCTATCATCCAAGGCAATACTGAGGTAGATAAAGACATAATTTACCGTATCAAATCAAGGTGTTTTAAATAGAGACATCTCAGGAGTTTTACATGAGAAGAAAATATCACTTAAATTAAAAAATAAATTCTACCCTTTAGCAATTAAGTCATCCATGCTCTATGAGGCAAAGTGTTGACCCATTAAATAGGTGTGTAGTCATAAGTTAATGATAGCAGAGATAATGATACCTCATTGAATATGTAACTTTATAAGAAGATATAAGGTTAAGAATGTAGTGGTGGATGACAGCTTAAGGGTGACTAACATTGATAATAAATTAAATGAGACAAGACTTTCATAATTTAGACATGTCAAGAGTAGACATTTTGACATCCTAATAAGAATATGCAAGAATATTATACTAAGGAACTTTAAAAGAAGAAAAGGAAGACTTAAGAAGAATTGAAAGATGGTGATAATGAACAATAAAGTTCTACTAGAGTTTATTGTACATTTGACTCTAAATAGAAAATTTTGACAAACTAGGATATAAGTAAAGAATTACACATAAAGAGGTTTTTTTTTACTCTTTTTATAGATCTTTTGAACATTTTTCTTTGATTATTTTGTTTTTTATTTAGCCTAATTACTTTTGTTTATAACACTGGTTTCTTTTAGTTAGTTTATTTTTTTTACTTTTCAATTGCTTGTTTATTTTATTTACTTATTTTCTTTCTTGTCTGTTCATTTATTAACTTACTTTTATCTTTATTTTTATTTTGATTTTAATTTTTTATTTATATAGTTATTTGTTTATGTATTTAACTATTGTTTTTTTTCCAACCATTTGCAAAATCTTTTTTTTTATGATCTATCGAATACAATCTTTCTACTAGCCAAAGGTAAAATTGCATAATTCTAAACTTCTCTAAAACTCATATCTTATAAGGATTCTTTTTAAGACGAAGTTGTCACCGTTCATATTATTATTGCAAAAATATTTTTACGGCAATAAATGAGTAATTAATTAATTTTTCAATTTCAATAAAATATAATAATTAAATTAACTTCTGAATCATATTTATAATAAATTAAAATTTTAATCTTTATTGATATTTTATTATTTTAAGCTACTAGTGTTGCATTTTGTCAGCAATTACAAAATGTTAAACATCGTGATTGAAAACATTATATCACTGATTCTCTAAGCACTAGCTCGGACTCTTCAAGTTTTTGAAATTCTGTCATAAATTGGCAATCGGACCTATATGTGATAAAATCTTACGTAATTCTGTGCCAATTTTATTCTAGACGATCCTATCTACGCAAATATGTGAGATTCAGATAAATGCGTGGATGAGATCATCTAGAATAAGATTGACCTAAGGTTATAGGCAGAGAGAATCTTGTCCGATAAAACAAGTCATGATCATTTAATTTCCAATCTAAATTGAAAGCCGAAATGAAACATCTAAATCATATAATTTTCTACCAACTCCAACCAGTCTTTTGCAGGAATGGCAAAAAAGGAAAAAATTACTTACGATACTATAGTTTATAGTATAACAAAAACAAAAAGCTTATGTAAAAAAATTTCCTTGTCGAGTATCTCGATGAATAATGGTCCAAGATACAGTCATTTTGGTATTATCATTTCGGACTGTAAGGATATCTTATATACTAGGGATATCTGAGTTTAGAATAGGAGAGCCCACTCTCTCTCTAATCTACTGGAAAATGACCGTGAGGTGGGGAATAGTCGAACTGCACCTAATCTACTGGAGAAATGCGGTACGAGGTAATCTGTTTCTTTTCCCTATATTTGACATAACATATTTTCACTAAATTAGAAAACATGTGTGACTGATTCATTAATCAGTCTCGTCATAGCAAACAGCAGTCGTCTCCTGCTTCATCTTAACCCAGACTTTTAAAGTATCGCAAAGATAAATTAGAAAACCAAACTAAATCATATCCACTTGGAACGTACCTTCATGATAATTGCGTCGGCACTTGGAATAGACTCAAACATGTCACCTCCGACGTGCTGCACCGCATCATAGGGTGGTGCTGTGGCCACTACATGCGGCAGATCAAAGTTGATAGCTTTGATGTGTGGATACGATTTAACAATCTCAGCCAACATAGCTCCAGTCCCACCTCCCAAGTCAACCAATGATCCCATGGCATGAAACTCATCTTTGTACCCCGTTATGATCCCTCGTGTCACGATGCTGGCAGTACATGCCATACCCTCATTCAGCATGCGGTTGAACTCAGGGTTCTTAGATGCAAACTCCCAAATGTTACAGTCATGAGCCTTATTGAAGGCAAAACCACCTTCTTTCACACATTTACTGAAACAGTGCCATGGAGCTGTGGACCATGGATGGTTCTGAAAAAGAAACATAGGAGCTAGGCTCCACTCAGAGTCATGTAAAAGCCATCTGGACGCAGAGGTCAGTCCGTAAAGGGTTTCTCCGCCATCTGATGGGTCATCTGTGGTGAAGATTTTCCGGCGGACTAGCAGTCTCATAATCCGAGAAAGGTAGGGAGTGGCCGTGGATGGTGAATCAATACAGGAGGCTATTTGAGACAAGGTGATTGGGACACCATGGGAGTGTATGATGTCAGCAATGCGAAGCTCCACGGCGCATTTTATGGCCATGGAATCTGCAAAGGCAAAGATGAAACGCCATACTTGAGCTTGGGCCTCGAGCCATGATTGATCTTTCGCTTCTAACGATTCCATCTTCTCTCTCTGTCTCACTCTATTCTCTGTATGTAGTGGACAAGCTAGATATTAGTGGAGTCACATATAGTGCCATGGTTAGGTTACTTGTTCCTTTCGGGAAATGACAAGCTTCTGTTTCTAAAATAAAGAGGAGAAAATATTTGGTGATTAAAGGTATCTTTCTTCTACGTTAACGTCATGAATATATACAAACTACAAACCTTATCAGTGCCTAAAACAAAGGCTAACTACTGGCTATTTACATATAACGTTAATCATCTAAATATGGCAAAGATAATTACAAACTAATTACGTATATTTTCCTTAATACTGTTCATATCAACTTCAATTGGTAGGTAATTAAGCAATGTTCAGTGGTTGTTGTAAAGAACGAAATAACTAGGACGACGGGAAAATTGCGGAGTTTACCAATGTTACTATTTAGTTTTATAAGGAGTGGTGGCTAGCTATCTATTCTGTGATAATAACATGGCTAAAAATTCTAAAACGTTTTGCTATTGCAAAAACTCACTTTGACAATAAGGAAGGTGTATTATGTTCTACTTTTGAGGTTTCAACGCTGTTCTAACTTATCTTATTCGCATATTTATATAGGTCTCACATAAATGTGTGGATGAGATAAGTTGGAACAGCAAAAGTGGAACAGACACTACAACAAAAACATAGATTTGAAAAAATGTCACGAATTGTTAATGGCTTTGATGACCTTTTTCCAAAAGTCACGAAAAGAGCCAATATTTTGCGACGTTGTATGTAAACGTCGAGGATTTGTGAAGCGTTTCGCGTCATTTTTTCAACAAAACATTGCAAAATAGTGAGCGTCACGTTTTGTTGAATAAAAAATTGCTTGGGTTTTAAAACTCCCCCATTCCCCTCCGCCCCCACCAGAATGACGTCATGTCCCTCCGCCCGAAACAACGTCGTTTTCGTTTTCTTAAAACTTACACCACCCCCATCAGAATGACGTCGTGTCGTCGCCAACACGATGTCATTTTGGTATTACCATATGAGACGACGTCGTGTCCCCGTCCCCCAAAACGATGTGGTCTCATCTTATTTGTAAATGAAAACGAAAGTTTTTCGTCAGTCCCGCGTGCATAGCTATTTCGCCTTCCCTTTCTCTCGAGCCACGTTCTACCGAAATGCTTCGAATCTGTCTAGTCACTTTGTCGTTGCTTCACCAGTTTATGTCCCTCTGTCGTCTACAGTCGGAGTACACCTGCGTTGTTGGGCCCCGATTCGCATTAAGCATGTTTACATTATTTTGAGGATTTTAGTTTGATGATTTTAATTTGGTTGGAATAAATTAAGGATTTATCGCTTAAGTGATGATTATGAAATGAAGAAATTAGTGAAATTAGATTTATTAAGAATTATTATTTTATGATGCATTGTGAGTACTCAAAAGAATTATATGATTTGAGGATCATATGAAATTAGGTTATAGAATTTTAAATGAATAAGAAGGTTAGAGGATAATTGTTTTAATTGATGGAATTTAGAAGTCTAAATTGGAATTTGGGATTTTAGTGCTTAAGTAAGAATTATTAAATTGAAGGAATTGAGGTAAATTAGAATTTTAATTTTGGTATTAGATTTTCAAAGAATAAATTAGGTCATCAAAATAGTGTTAGGAATAAATTAAGATTTGTTTATATGGTTTTTAAGGCTTTAGGTTTTTTTTAAAGTGGACTATTAGCCCTTTTCCATATCTATTAACATGGAGATTGAAATGAGCACTTGGGCTTGTAGGCTTAAGGATTAGCCTATTAGGCTAAGTAGTAAGTAAGTTAGGAAACAAACTAGAGGAGAAGTTAGAAAGCTCTGGGCTTGGCCCACAAAATAGCTTAGGGTTAGTCTTGTAAAGGAAGCTAAAAGGAGAATAAAACAAATTAAAATGAAAGTGAAGCATGAAGAGTCGTTTAAGGCATGAGGAGAAGGACGAAATTTGGAACACAAGGAGAGTCCATGAGATGTCGTTTTTAAACTAAGTTTTAAGTTAGAAACTTAAGTGATTTTCTAGAGGATTCTAAATAAAAAGCAAGAAGAGAAGACTCACGCACTCTCCATGGAGAAGAGAGGAAGCCGAAACTTGAAGACCAAACAAAAGAGAGAGTGGGTTTCGCAAATAACAAAGAAGAAGAAGAGAGGGAGAGTTTCGAAAACTAGAGAAAGCAAGAGGAGACTTTCGGCTAAAGCAAGAAGAGAAGAAGAAAAAGAAGAAGAAGAAGAAGGAGAAGAATGAGAGAGGAGAAATCGTGGGTTACTCTATAAGGTAAGGATTCGAATTTTTAGTGTTAAAAGTAGGATTTTTTTTATTTCGTTCATGCTTAACTTGGATGATTGAAAGAGTTTTGTGTTAGATTTCCATTAGAAACTAAAAGAAGGTGTCGTGGGTTTCATAGGAGGGAAGAGGATTTCGAATTTTGTTGGGTTTTGTGTTACGGTTTCTCCTTTCTTGTTATAGGTTAGAGGATGTTGGAAAATTGTTGGTTTTATGGATGAGTTGTGATAATGATGATTTGAGTGAGGTTTGGGTAAGATGATGTTGATTAGATTTCATGTTTTCCTTTTTGACAAATTTTCCAGCATGTGTATTAGTTGTTAATTCATGGTTTTGTTGTTAGGTTTTGTCTTTCTTGCTTACATGGGGGTTGAAAGATGAAAGAATAAGTTGAGTAGAAAAAAATGAAAGAAGAAGAGTTAGGAAAGTGGAAAGAAAAATCAGCAAGCGTGGGTTTTTCTATAAGTATGACGAATGTCGATTTTTGTTGGTGATGAGGATGGGTTTTGATGAAAATTTCTTAGTTAATGTATGGGTAAGAGTTTAATTGTAAGTTGTGATATTTCAAAAAAATTTCAGCATAGGTGGTTTTTGTTAATTATGATTATATTGTTAGAGTTTTGTTAAACAGTGGTGGTTTGAAGAGTATTGATTAAAGAAAAAGGAAAGAAGAAGAATACTTGAGGCTTGAAAATTTCCGTATGTGTGAATGGTCCTAAAGTGTAAAATTTTGCTTAGTTTGGAGAGGGGCCTTGGTTGTTGTGGCTTAGGAAAGGTATTGGTACAAAGTTTGACTGATCAAAATTCTCACTCCCGATATCGAAAAATATCAAACTTTATGTCTACGAAAAGCTCTTGACATAAACTACAAGTTTCCAG
>JANKOE010000009.1:5361963-5372983 GCA_026284465.1 Erythroxylum citrifolium | reverse complement strand
ACTCTCCTCCACCTTTTTCCTTCTTGGACTTTCTTCAAAATCCTCCTTGAACTCTTGGAAAAACCAACCCTAAGCAAGCCTTCTTCTTTTCTTCTTCTTTCTTCTTCTTTCACGACCCTCTCTCTCTTCTCCCTCTCTAATTCTCGTTTTCTCTCTTCTTTCACCTACAACTCACTTAATTCTCTTCCTTTTTATACCCTTACTTAAACCACTTAAGCCCAAAGCCCAAAGCCCATTAGTCTTTTAATACAAAGCCTTGTCCATTAACATCTTAAGTCCAACTTATTTCCTTCTTCTTTCATACCTCATTAAGACCCAAACCCTATTAAACCTTTAATGCATTTATCACCTAACTCTTTCAATTTCATTTAATTCATGCTAACTCATGCCACCTAACCTAATTAATGCTACCATAATAATTAATGTCAACTTAATTTAATCTATCAAGACTCCAATTTCCTCTAATCATGCTTAATAACATAAAAAAAATTCAAGGGCTAACAACTATAGTTATGAGAGTTTTATGCGCTCTTTATAACAAATATTTTCTCATTTTTGATTCAGCTAGAATACACTTAAAAAGAACAATATGCATCACAAATTGCTTCCATTTGTGCACAATATCGCACCATTTAATTTGTAATTGCATTCTTCCTTATAGCTTTACTCAACTGCTCCTCGCCCTTGATTAAATCTAATGTATTTATTCTTTGGTATCGATACATCATCATCACTAAGAATTGGTGATTGAATTTCATCATCACTGTCATCATAATCACTATTTCCATAATGCGAACTTCCTTCTGCTCTTCTAATATCTTTCAAATGATCACCAATTTCATTGAAATTCTTTCCACTACCACTAACACCATCGATAAAATTGTCAAATTCAAACCCATTTTGCTAAGTCTTCCTACACCTCTTCTCATTTTTTCTAGCAAAAACATATTCTTCATCATCAGTTTTAAAGAACTCCTCATCAACTAAATCATCTTTATAATCACTATCTTGCATAAAATTGAAGTCCTCATTCCTACAATTCAACTTGGAATAACTCTTCATCTTGCTCCAATTAATCATTAGATTCTGATACCTCACCATTTGTTGCAGGATTCTCAAAACCATGATCATAGTAGATTTCAACATTCTGGCAATTCAATTCTTCCATTTTTTGGAGCATAAGCAACATGTCCTTGTCATGCTTTAAGCTTAACTCCATCAAGCTTTTAATAGACTCATGTTGAAATTTGTAAAACATATAGATGACTTTATATCCTTTATCTTCAAAAATCCCTTTTAGAACTAGAATTCTTAGTTCATCAATACCCATATTCTTTTTTCTTTTGATCTTACCCCCAACATATTTATTTTCCTTCCTTTTCAACACTCCACCATAATGAAATTCAAAATTTACCAACATCTGCAAAGGGACAGTGTGACTAGATACAAAATGATGAATATTCTAACAAGAAAAAAAGAAGCAACAACTAATAAATCTTAAATTGGGAAAATTCGAAATCCTATAAACAAGCAAATCATACTTAATATCACCATTTTTACTTCATATCTTCGAATCTCAAAGTACTTCAATTTTATATACTTTGCATTGTCTATGTTCTTTGTGTTCTTACATATGAACTTTCCAACATATATATATATATATATATATAAGAAGCTAAGCCTTTGAATCCATAATCTATTGCTCATCATTTCTTGTTTAACATAAAAAAAATCACAACAGATTAATTGACAATCATAACTTGTGTTGTGTAAATTCCATTACAGTTAGATTATGCAACTTTTTGACTTAATATAAAAAATTTTCCATCAAGAGTTGTAGGTATAAATTCGAGAACTAGATACATCCAACACAACGCTAGGTCCTTCTCTTCCATAGTAGAAGTACTCATAATTACATTAAAAAAACAATGATGTTAAGCTTTTATATTTTGATTTCAATTAAATAATGCAATCCACATAAGTTCTTTGCTTGAATAATTTTCCTCATCTTACCAATCATTGCTTCTAGATGTTCTAAACTATGCTCATTTGCTTCTTTCAAGTTAATTTGTTACTGCTACAAATACATATAATATATGCAGTGTTAATGCATTCTTTTTGCATCCAATAAACACCTCATTTGCTTCTTTCAAGTTAATTTGTTACTGCTACAAATACATATAATATACATAGTGTTAATGCATTCTTTTTGCATCCAATAAACACCTTCATTATGTGAGATTCATATGAAGTTAATCAAGCTCTTTATTCATTCATCTTTAAATGTCAAGTTTGATTGTGTATTCATCTTTAAATAACCATAGCATTAAAAAAAATGAGGAAGAAACAACCAAAAGTAAAGTAATGTAAGACATAAATGAGTAATGCCCATAGGATGAAGATGGATAACAACCTTTTGCATGAAGAATTAAAGAATAGGAGACATAATCAAAGTAGAGATAGCTACATCATCTACACCTTCTAGCAAACATCAAACATTATTAGAAAAGAAGACAATGAAATCTTAACCACAAAATAAAAACCTAACCTTCACATGGATAACTATCGAGAAGGGCAAAACCACGCTTCCGGCGATGCAATGCGAGAAGGGCTAAGAGTGGGGCAAAATGACCTTCTGACAATGGGAGAAGTGTTGAGGATGACAGGTTGATTGTGAGTGAGAGAAAATTTAGGATGGGTTATAGATTAATAACGACGGGGTGAGTTGATTTCGTGCATGATTGAGGGAAAAGTTAGAGATTTTAGGTTACATTCTGAGTGATAATGACAAAGAGGAAGTGTTGTTTTAGTTTTCTTGAAACGATATCGTTTTACTATCAACAAGAAACGATGTTGTTTCACTAATTACACTAGTTTATCCTAATGACGCTAACATGTCTGATTAGTGAAGGTCTATTGATACGTAACAGTGTCACGTCAGCTAAGATAACGATGTGACTAACGTCGAATTAGAATTGAAACAAATTGAAAGTTTGAGCATTTTATTGCTACTTTTTAAAGTTCGAGCTATAATTAAAAAAATGAAGAAAATTTGAACTTTTTTTTGGTAATTAACCCATTATAAAAAAAAGGTGTACATTAACGAAATACTAAAGTTTAGGTTCGTTATGTATTTGCAGCCATCCATAGCATTTATTATGAACATGAACCTTCAACCAACGTCCGTTAGGCTCTACATAAATATTTGGACCACCAAACTTTTCGTACAAATAATGAATAGACCAGTTCTTGTGATCGCAAGTTTGCTAACTTATCACTTCCATGGTTGGTGACGATGACGGTTTTGATTTATGTAATTTGATATTTTCATTTATGTACGAACCTTTAATAAAAAGAACTTAAGTAAACCTTGTCATTGGTTCCTCTTGAATGAACCACTTGTAGCATTTATGTTTTGCAACAACTACACAGCAATTGGTAAAAGGGAAAGCAAAGACGAGAGTATGTATGATGTAAAAGGGAAAAGTGGAAAAGAGAAGACAGCAAAGCCGAAAACGGAGGGCGAGTGATATTTCGCTTTAGCTCAACGACTTGCTAACCTTTTTTCTGGGTTAATGACCAATACTTGTCAATTTGACCGTCTTTTTCCTTTATCGTTTATCTTTTGGAGCTTACTTCACGCTCTCTTTCCTTTCGCGTGCAACACAGTTTCAGATTTTTCCAATCTCTTGTTAAATGGGATGATCAAAGAGGGACCCTAATCTTTGGGTCTGCCTGAACTAGAAAAGCAATATTTATCATTTTTTTTTCCTTTTGTGATCCAACAAAAATCTTCTAATGCCGTGTCATTTCATTAAAGGGTATAGTAATTATGAAATTTCTAGTTCATATATATATATATATATATCCATTTGAAATATTTATAAATTATCTCAAATATTTAATGATGTAATATAATTTTTTTTTAAAAGGCATATTTTGTGTTTTTCTTTCGATACGAGTCATCCATTCTTCATTCTTAATGTGATTAAAGCAAAGAAAAGATTATATGAAACCAAATTCTAGAAATTAAAAACTCAAACTAATGTGACTGTTTGATTGGTTTGTTTGCAATTTGTTTACATATTGAGTATGGGCAACTTGAAGTCTACTTAACTATTTGATGGTAAAATAGATAAACAAAAAGCGTAGCAATTTTATTTTTTGAAAAAAGAAAGAATAAAATGTATTTAAAGGTAAAAATAGTTAAGGTCTTACAACACGTCTAGGAGATACCCTTTAAACCCATGAATACATCATATACTATTTAGCTAAACAACATATCATGATCAAAAGAAAAAGACTAGAGAATGTTGATGTTGGTGGCAATGCCACGTAGCGCCACAAGTTCTTTGATGTTGTCTAGAACTTCAAAGATAAGAATGTCTATTGGCTTGGACTTGGATTCAAAACGCCTAGCATGTCTCTCTTTCCGTATATATTGGACAGATATACTAACCATTATTTTGTGGGACAAGATCTTAATTGCTGACTGAGATGATAACCAATGAATAACATAAAAAATGTTGTTCTCTTGGATAAGTAAACTGTTGCGCATGAGAATAGCTCTCCATATCTTATTAGTCACTTCATACAAAAAAAATAAATGATCTCTAGATTCTTCCTAGTTTTGACGGAAAGGGCACATGGGATTAATATTCAAATACCTTATCCGATCAGCTGTGTTCAACCTATTTTGTATAGTGAGGAGATTCTCCGTAAAATCATTTTATGCCAAATGATTCCATGCCAAAATACCTCAAGTTTCTTCACCCTTATTAAGTCCCGAATGACTTTGTTGGCATTTGCTTCGAATAATAATAAATTTAAAAATTGTTCTTTTAAGAATTAGTTTCAACACTAAAATCTCTAGTCTCTTATGTTATTAACAAGGGCAAAATTGGTTGAGAAATTAAATTTTACTAAACAAAATTGGTAAACGAAAAGGAAATTAAACCAAATTAACAAGTGAAGGATCCTTAATTAATTACAACAATGTGGTTTGTTTACAGGCCCAACAATAAATAAGTTTAGTGGTACATATGCATGCATGACTTGAGCAATATTCAAACTTCCCAAAAGAAAATTTTGAGTGATTTTCTATTTATACATCATTCAATTAAAGTGGTGAGCATTTTCTTTTTCAATTATTGATTCCTCTATTAACCTTATTTTATAATCTAAATTTTTAGATGTGAAATGGAAATCACAAATTTTAGAAGGCATTATATGATTAGAAAGATATTTTCTATTTAAAATATTAATGAATAAATAAATAAAGGAAAATTAGATTAATTTATCCCAAAAGAGAATTCTATTTTGAATAGTTACAACTCGAACTGAAATCATACAAATAAAGTTACAAGACATTATTAGTTAGAGAACAAAGCATTAAGCTCTTTAACTAGAAAGGAAATTGCATAGAAGCAGATAGAGATATAGTTGCTGCAAGCCTTCTAATGAACTTGAGGATGAACTTGAAGAAGTAAATAGACAACTCTATTCAAAACCTTGGTATATTTAGCATTATCGAAGAGACTTCTAAGTTTTCCTATTTAGAAATCTTCTTGAAATGCACACCTCTTACCAAGGGAGATATGCAGCTAAGTTCCAGTTTACTTTGAATCTTTCATTTCACTTGAAATGAGGTGGTGTTGCTATTATAATTTCCCTTGTCCACGTGCAATTACAGGCTTAATTCCCTTATATTGAAAGGCTCAAATATTTCTTTCCTTCCAAATATTTTATAGTAATACATATAAACCTTAAAGATTGAAAGATTATATTTGTTTTGGAATTCCACCCTTATAGACTAGTCAATGGTTTAAAGCAAAGTATGAGCATGATATTATTGGTTACATATGTGTTAGAGTCTGAATCCATAAGGGATTGGCATCCTTACAGTAGAAGAATGGGGATCCTGTTTGTAAACATTGACTATAGAACTTATAAAGAGCTTTTATCTGAGGCTCCAACTGATCTTAACCATAGTTTTGACTTTATTTTTTATTGCTAACTCTAGGATAAAGGAGGCTTTTGATAGATTTCAGTTGAACCAAGTTAGTTTCCTCTAAGGTACAGTAGCTTTAACAATAGTGAAGAGAGGAAGGCAACAACTATTAGTAAAGCATCTAAAGTGAAGAGGGGAAGGTAAGAGCTATTAGTAAAGCATCTAGAGTTTTATCTTAGCCAGATGGTTGTATCCTCCCTAGAAGGGTTAGGATTCTAGATAGGAATACAGTTTAGGATTAACATAAATCCTTTATGATCATATTTCTATAAACGATCCTTGATAATTTCCTTAACCTTAACTTTAATAAGGATAAAAGCTAAAAAGTATTTAAGGAGTAAATGCAGGAGCCCTAAGTTTCCAATCCGATAGAGATGACTCTAGATCCCAGTTTGGATATGTGTTCACACTGAATGGTGGTGCAGTAAGTTGGAAAAGTTCCAAACAAGAGACAACTGTTGATTCGACGATAAAGGTGGGGTACATTGCAACTTCAGAAGTGGCAAAAGAAGCAGTTTGGATAAGGAAGTTCATCATCAAACGTGGTGTGGTTCCAAGCATCACTGACCTAGTGCAATTGTATAGTGACAACAATAGGGCGTAGGCGAAGGAACCGAGGTCTCATCAGAGGTCCAAACATGTACTCAGGTGATACCATTTAATTAGAGAGATCATTAGTAGAAATGATGTCAAGATAGAGAGAGTTCCCACCGATCAGAATATAGCTAATCTATTGACTAAGCCAATTTTCCAAAAGAGTTTTATGTCACAAGTACACATGTATGGTATTAGATATCAAGGCGATTGGCTTTAGTGCAAATGGGAGTTTGTTAGAGAAGTGCTCTAAAGACAATCACCTTTAGCACTTATTGTACAAATCATTTTATGATTAATAAAGGCATTTTTCATTATTTTGATATTCATACATTTATGGATTTGATGTTGCTCTTAAATTGATTTAATGAAGTCCTTAATTCAAAACATAGCATGGAGGAAATCATGATGAGATCATGATAATTAGATTCCTATCATGTGTAATTATGTTAGAATCTAAACTTTCCCTAGTTATAAGATTAATGAGATGGGAAATCATTAATATGGATATACTAGCACATGTTATACTCCTTGATTGGATCAAGCAATAAATCCCATAAGCTGTAGACATGAGTTGTTTAGAGTTAACAAGTGTATGCTTACTAAGGGTAGTAAGTACATTAGATTGACCTACTATGAGACAATGATATGGATATTCTATTCTAGTGTCAATGAGAGTCTCATCATAGCAACAGTGCAAGTATCCTTTGACTTGAGGTGCTCAAGGATATCTCGGATACTAATCCTGTGCTTTGACTCCATTCATCGGTGCCTTTCAGGGGTTACTTATAGGGTGGTGATTGGGTACAGCTTGAGGTATTTGGAGGTAATTAAGTGACCAATAAAGGATTCACCACTCGTGATAGAAGGAGATGATATATATGGCCTCTTGTCAAGGTCATTAATCGGGAGCCTCTGGCTAGAGCAGTTATGTGTCATGAAGAGAGTCTTCAATGATACATAGAGTAATGAGATCCTTAGGACAAGATATAATATCACATGCACTAGATGTGACATAGTCAATCTAGTGGGAGTTGACACTTTGACCATACTTAAAACCAAGTGGGGTATAGATGGTGAAAGGACAAAATGCATGGAAACATTATCATGTGAAATTATGTCAGTATCTAAATTATCCCTAGTCATAGGATTAATGAGATTGGACATCGTTAATCCGGATAGATTAGAACATGTCAAACTCCTTGATTTGATTAAGAAGTGGATCTCAAAAACTGTAAACATGAAATGTTTAGAGTTGAGATGTGGATGCTTACTAGAGGTAGTAAGTACATTGGATTGACCTATTATGAGACAATCATATGGATATTCTATTCCAGTGTCAATGATAGTCTCATCATAGCAATGATGCAAGTATTCTTTGACTTGAGGTTCTCAAAAATATCTCAGATACTGATCTTGTGCTTTGACTCCATTCATCAGTTCCTTTCTGGGGTTACTTATAGGGTGATGATTGGGTACAGCTTGAGGTATTCGGAGGTAATTGAGTAACCAATCAAGGATTCACCACTCCTGATAGAACGAGATGATATCCATGGCCTGTTGTCAGGATCTTTAATCGGGAGCCTCTGGCCAAAGCAGATATGTGTCATGAAAGAGTCTTCAATGATACATAGAGTAATGAGATCCTTAGGACAAGATATAATAACATCTACACCTCCCTGGCAACAATGCCAAAAAATTGATCGGGGTAAGTTTTTTTTAAACCCTCAATATTTCGCAAGTGCATGATTTGTAGCGTAGTATTAAAGGTGTTGATCCCAAAAGGAAGGAGAGTAATCTAATCCTAAAATCTAAGGCCAGAAAAACTATAAAACTGAAAATAAAAGATGCAACATAAATTAATTACAAGAATTGGATTCAACCAATCAAATCAAAAATTAAACCAAAAAGTATTAAAAAGGGAGCAATATGTAATCACAACAGAAATCAACCTAAGGAATTCACCAATTTATGAAAAAGGGGATTTTACTTATCATTAATGCTAACCTAGCCGATTATGTGTCAATGGAGTGTCGATTCTAGACTATCCTAGGGCTGATTACTCTCTCTCGAGTTATGACCATTAAACCTTAAATTATAAAACCCTAATAAGATTAAGGAATTTGCAATCTCTCAATTTACAAATTATCCAAAACCCTAATTATATATGAATCACTCTAATAAACTATCGGAACATCACATGGGATCTCTTTCCACACAATTACCAATATGATTTGTTTCGGTTTCTATTAAATCACCTAACTCTCATTAATCCAATTTAATCATTTTTCATTCAGTTCACCCTCTCAGTTTATTACTGAATTATGCAAGAATGTAATAAAATCACGACATTCGTCCAATAAACACAATCGACTAAATTATCATTAAATCAAAATAAAATCCTAAATGAGAGTTTAGAACATCATTAATATTCCAAATGCTATCTTCATAAAATCGAAACGAAAAGGAAATAATGACTTAGAATAGATGACGGAAGGCAACGATGTGGGAAGTATGTAGAGTCAGCTTTGTCTTCCTCTTCTTTCTCTCTCTCATTATTCTCTCTTTAGGCTTTCAAGTGTGGCTGTTGCAAAAAGCTACTTTGTGCTTCTCTTACTATTCTTTAAACAGTCCTTTATGTTTTGGGTAACCCTAGGGTCTTTCTGGGGTCCGAAAAGTCCAAATAGTCCCTTGAAATGTGAAGTTCATAAGTGATTGTGCGTCTACCTGATGCAGGCCACGATTGTGGCCTGTCACATTTGAGCCTTTTGTCATGATCATAGATCGTTGTTTCTGCCTGAATATCTTCCAAAACTCCTCCGTTCTTTGATATTGACCCTGAATCACTAGTAAACACATCAAGGTACCTCATAAACATAATATTTAAGCTCAAAAGCTTGTACAAACCGATAAAGCACTTAAAACACAAATAATTAACAAACTATCACAATTCTAACCTAAACATATACTAAATGATGAAGTTAATGGCTAAACACATATCAAAATATTCCCTAAAGCATGATGCAATTTACACTTATCACTTATTTCATATTATAAAAATTGTTTCCTCTCAAGCATTCCTCATTCATCCATTTAACTCAAAAGGACTCTAAATCATTATAGAGTCTCTAAATTATTTCAAGAAAAAGGACTTTATTAGTGGCTCTTATGGATTTGATCCATAACCCTCGTTAAGCCTTAGGTAAGCATATCTCCTTTTAATAAACTTTAGCTAAGGTGCTTAAGGATTCTCTCAATATCTTTTATTATTTTCATGGGAAAAGAAAGATGAGAACTCCAATAAATGTGAACATTATTAAGGATAGAGACTATGAGCTAAATCCTCCCTATATAAGAAAGTAATTTATCCTTCCAACTTCCTATTCTTCTAAGGATTGAGTTAAAAAGAGGCTAAAATTCGTTATAGGTCAGTCTAGATATGTTTACAAGGATTCCCAAATGCTTAAAATATGGATCTAGAATAGTTAACCATGTTAAACCTCACAATTCTTGAGATATGTTACCATAATTAGTTAATACAAAGAACTAACTTTTAGAATATTTCACTATAAGCCTAGAGAGAGCTTTGAGTGATTCCATGAAAGTGGTGATGGAGAATTTATTTGCTCAACAGACTAGAATGAGGTCATCAATAAATGATAAATTTAATAACTTCATAGCCTCACATTTGTAATGATATTTGAAGGCAATACCATGATTAATATTATGGGAGATGAGATGAGTTAGATCCTCATACAAAGTATGAAGAAGAACACTAAACGTAAGGCTAAAGATATACCTCTAAATCCTTGTCCAATACCTCTAAATCCTTTAAATAAATAGGTAGCTCCCAATTAAGAAGAACACTAAACGTAAGGCTAGAGATATATTGTTCATTCAACTAAACATAGAATCTTTGCAAATCTAAAAGCCTTAAAAAATTTTAGTATGAACTTCTAACTAATGAGACATAGTAATTTATTATTAATTAATTTAATTATCTCCTTTAAATATAAGAAATCTTCGATTGTCTTGATAACTTAGATTCCTCAATAGTCCCTAGGGTTTTTGGAATAAGGAAGCAAAAAACCATCTAGTCCTTAGGCGTTATTGGGATGTATATGGAATAAAGAATTTTTCAATCTCTATTATGGACATAGGGGAGTTGAGCATATCTAGTTAATCATAAGGAAAAAAGTGAGTGATGAAGCTTCTTAATACCTAAACAGAGGAAGCAGAGTTAGTTTCAATTCCAAAAAAGCCTTTGAGGTCATTTAAAGCAATCTTTTTAAGTTTCTCTTTCTTATTGCTTAAGATTAATATAATCATTTAAGCATCCTATTATGTTTTAGTTCTTTCTTTCTTAAAAGACATTAATGAAATAAGTAGAATTACTCTCCCCTTCTTGACTCTAAT
>JANKOE010000009.1:5272558-5284001 GCA_026284465.1 Erythroxylum citrifolium | reverse complement strand
TGATGGTGTAATGATTGATGAAAATTATATAGATATCTATAATAATATAATCTTCGTTGGATTTCTAAGTAATTATTATAAGCTGCTTTTACTTCATATTTTAGTTCTTCTAACGTTTGGTCATTTGAAGATAAAGTTGTTTCGATTGTTTCTTCAAATTGTATTAATCTATCTATTTGGTGAGTTGAGGTGGTGCGTAATTGTTGGGACGTGATCCTCTGTACTCTTAATTTGTATCTACTCTGTGTCTATTGTATCTGAGTCATTTATTTCTATAGGTCTTATATAAATGGACGGTTCAAATACAATAGGTACAGAATAAGGGGTACAGAAAATTTAATGGCGTACTTATTAGGATGCAATTGTATCATAATCAATCAATAATAACTCTAGTCATTCTAATTAAAATTAGGTTTAACATAAAATAATAAAACAACAGTAACTAAAATTATGTTTTTGAAGGATGTTGTGTCTCGTTAGTCGTAAAAATACTTTCATCTAAAATATTTGTATTAACATATTATGTTACATTTAAACAAGCAATGTATAAAATTGTTTTCTATTGCAACACATTATATTTTATTTTTATTTAAAATAAAATATCAATTGATTATTATATATTTTTAATTCATTCATCGTGACAAAATGCATTTCATCATAAGTCACTTTTCAAGTTCATTATAATTAACATCAACTAATGACTCTTCTTCTTTAATCCAAAAATTAATATGACTTCTCTTTACAATTCTACAAGGTATACCTGGTTATTAGAAGTTGTATACTTGATTCCTCTACTTCTCTGCTAGTGATCCTATAGCACCTTGATTTAGTTTGTGAGTGAGTCTTTGGTCTTTGGTCTTTGTTTTCTCTTTTCTTACTTTTAGCACTCCTCTAGTCCTCCTCCATTCCATTTTTCTGGTCTAACTTTCATGTAAATTTCCTTGCTTCTCCTTCCCATGTGTTCTTCCCACTCTTTGTTGTGTCCTCCTCCCTTCCTGCCCTTTTCCCAGTCATAGTCTTTCTTTCTTCCTACTTTAATCTCCTATTCACCTACTTTTTCTATTTCTGCTAATATGTTGACCAATGTGCCTTTTTTTGAAAATTCCCCTTCTATCCTCTTCTGCCAGTGTTCCCTCCATCTTGCAACCTTCACTAGTCATTGGCTTTTTCAACCTAGTCATCCCAGCTACAACCCCAATAGTTTCTTTACCTTCTTGTTTGCTTGATTGTTTATACATTTACTCTATGATACTTAGTGATTAATGCTTTCAAATGCTTAAGACATTCATTTTAGTTCATATTTAGTTTTAAGTACAATTTGGAAGCACAAAAGCTAAAATGAGTTAATAGCACATTCCTTGAGCCATCCTTTTAATGGTCAAACTCATTTGTCTTTGTGAAACAAGAAGGAGATGGATTAGGGTGAAGATGGGACAAGAAAATGCAAAAACGGAAGCATTCACCATGCAGTGCAATCATAACTTTGAAATCAGAATTGTTTCAGTGATGCACGGTTGGATGCACAGTGTGCAAATAACGGTGTATCTTCCCAGAACCCTGTTTTTTTCATATAATTAGACATTTGAGCGGCCAAGAGGGGGAAGAATTGCTTTTGGGAACTTGTGAAGGGGCAGAACACTCGCTCTTTGGAGACCTATGAAGGGCTAAGCTTCCTTCTTCTGGTTCAAAGGTGAAATCAAAGCCGAGCATCACCTTTGAGCATATCGTCATTTTGTATTATAAATCTCTCTCTCTTTGGGGATTGTTTATGTTATTCAGTGTCTATTAATTTGGGTATTTATGTAAAGATGATCTGAATGTGTTCATTAGATTATTTTTATGTAAACCCAATGCTATAATCTCAAATACAATACATAATAGTTGTGTTTTGGATTCATTTGTGGCAACTAATGGTGTTGAATCATTAGGGACAACGTAACATAGGTTAAATGACCTGAGCTTGTGTGGTTGTTGCCTAGATTGATCTGTTTTCCTTACTTGTAATGCAACTGTCCAATTAAATCTAAAGAGCTTGTTCTAGGTTGTGTGACAGTTAGGTTTAGTTAAATAGCTTATTTTGATTAAATAAAATCTAAAGGAAAACTAGGGTTAATAGGGCTTATTGTTAACCTATGATGAATAGTTTCTAAGAGATGTGTTAAAACAATATGACGATGACGTATGTTTAATTATGTGTAAGCTGAGATTTAAACTGAGAATCGAATTCTAAATGCATTCATCAATTTTGACTGTTTGAATTGACTTGCTTTCTTCTATTTAATTTTACTTTATTTCTTAATTATATCCAACCAAAACCCCCCTTTATCTTAAACATCAATTATTTTCATTGCAAAAGTTACACGTACATTCCCTGTGGATACGATTCCTACTCACCACTGCTATAAATTTAGTTGTGTAGAGTTATGTATATCTTCTAGTGCATTTGACATGCATCATTCTCCCTCAACTAGCTCTCCCCTTAGTCTTGTCCTAATACTACCTAAGATCTTCCTTCTAAAAAGAGAACATGGTCATATGTATTGAATGACACAATACTAACTCCCAAAATTCTGTATCACCCTTTTAAGAATATGGATGGGAAACCTATAGTAGCACCTCCAATCCAAATTATCAAGGAAAGAGCCTCCAATTGGGATGTTGCGTTAATAGGATTCTTTCGTGGTATGAGACCACCCACTCGATAACAAAGAAGTCTGCCCACTCGATAACGAAGAAGTGGATCTTGAATCAATGGAATTAGATGGAATTGGTAAAGGAGTTAGTTAAGGAAGATAACATCTTCATGATCAGATTTGGTTGTTCCTCTTAGGCTCATAACGTGCTAAAAACAAGGCCTTGTTATAGTAAAGCAAAACCAGTTTTTATATAGAATTGGAGACTAGGTATATAACTACATATTATGAAGTAAAATCAAGTGTCTATATAAATCAATATCTACAATATTCCATTAAAATATTGGACCATAGAGGAACTTGGTCACTTGGAAAGTTTTGTTGGGAAACTAATTTATCTTGATGAAGCTATTACAGTAATAAGGAGAATTAATTATGCAAGGATATATGTGTTAGCTAACATCTAAAAGGAATTACTTAAAGTTATCCACTTGATGAGAATAGATAAAAATGAAATCTTGCTATAAGATATGGTCACATTCTCCTACTCATAGAGACCTAAAATAACTAAGAGAAAAGAGGTTTGGAAACTAAATAGATGAACATTGATTTCAGATGAATATAAAGAATTAATGCAATAGGACACATTGGCCAGGAAGACCTTAAAGGACAAACCTAAAAGAGATACAATAAACGATTCTGAGATGCAAAAAGAGAAGGAGATCAGTATTGGTAGGATCCTTTTTATCTTTTATTGATAAAGAAGAAAAAGTGCCAGAGTTATTGTTGACAAGTTTTATAATATAAAACTTTCAATATCACAAGTATATGGGTTGCAACTTGCGGTATGAAAGGTATTATTTGTACAAGGACTAATAGACACCTAGCAACTTGAATAGAATTTTGTCTAAAATAAAAATTGATTTGAATTAAAATAAAAAATTTAAATTAAAACAACTAATAAAATGAAATAATTGAAGAATTGAGCTACTAATAAAATAAGTTTGATCAAAGTTTAAGAATTAGGAATTATTCTATCCCTACTTTGTTTTCCCTTTATCTTGTTGATTCAGTTTATGCTCAACCTTAAATATCTTATAATTTTGATTATCATCTTTTGAGATCTAATCAAGTAACCCTAATTCAATTTAATACTCGTAGAATTGTAATCTCTCAATTCATAAAACTACTTTTAACTATTTAGTTAGAATTGAAGCAATCTTAAGGGTAATTAATTTCACAATTAAGATATATATTCAATTGTTAATTAATATGATAATTGCAAGTCTATTAGGCTACCAACTCTCGTTGCTCATCTTAACACATTTAACTTTATTCACTCTCTCAATTTATTACCAAGTATAAGCATAACAATTATCATAAACATTCATAAATGTATATAATTTAACAAGAATAATGTTCAACAAAACAATTCAAGAACAATCCCTATAGATGATTATTGCATGTTTAGGCTTAGAATTATGTTAATGTGAATGTTTGATTGTGTTTTAAGTGTTGTGTGGTTTAGAGCATGATATTGAACCTTAGTCTTGTGTTTTTTAAATGTTTTGATGTGTCTATTAGTGTATGAACCCAGATAAATTAGGATTGAAGAAAGTTGGAGTAAGATTAGGCTAAAGGATAGGGTCACGATCGTGACATAGGTATCATGGTTATGAAAAAAGGTTCCTCCTAGGGTCACGATTGTGACACCTATGTCACGATTATGCAGACACCTCCCAGGAGCGAGATTTTTCATTTGTTTTGAGTTTTGAGGGCAATTTTGGAATCGATTGAAGGGTGAAAGCCCTAAAAAGAACCCTATAAGCCTTAAGAACTATTTAAGAACATAAAACACTACAAACAGAGGAGCTACCATCTTGCAAACTGGATCAAACAAGGAAGAACGAGAGAGACATTGGGGATTTCTATATTTCTAGATCAAGCACTGAATCAAGTTTTTCCTTCTTTTCATTTGTTATTTTTGTTAGACTTTATGTGTAAAATGGATTTTCAAATTTTTTTCACGTTTATTATGTTCTAAATTTCTAGATTAGGTTTGTTCTTGAATTATTTTGTGACTTTGATTTCAACTGATTCAATATAGTTTTTGTGTTGTTTTAATGGTGCATGCATATTCTTTAGCATTAAATCGAGAGAGTGAGTCAAAAGTAATATGATTAAATTGTGCAACTAGAGTTGATGATCTAATATGTCACACGATTAACAAATCAACTATCATTAGAAGAGATATCTTGTGTGAGAAATTTGTTATTTGATAGATCATGTCAGAACTAATTGAAAACTTTAGGGAAAGAGTTATGAATTAAGAGATTACAATTTTGGAATTTTCATATTCAATTAGGGTTAATTGATTAGGATTTGAGAAAGAGTAGTCAATCCTTTAGAAGATCTATAATCAACACATAATTGAATCAATAGGGGTTAAAGGAACAAAATAACAGTAGAATAATCTTAAGTACCATCCATGATTTTCCTCAAATATTTGTGGTAGCACATTTGTTATTTGACTATTTGCTTAGTTTCATTTAATTGTTTTAAATTTTAATATTTTATTTTAATTCAATTCATATCCCGATACCTCAGACAAAGTTAGGTTCACTTAGTTTTAACTATTTCCTTATGAGATCGACACCTTTAATACTACATGTTATGATCCGTATGCTTGCAAAAATTAGGGGTTTTATTATAAGTAAAACTTGCTCAACAAACTCCTTAGGGTCTACCACTCAATTTTTATAATATAAGAACTCATCTTGAACTTTGTAATCAGAAAATTTGCTAGGCTGTTGTAGAGTTTGTTATGAAGGAGGATATTGCTTATAGAATTCCTGTAGGGCCTGCCAAAGATCTATTGTAGGCTTTGAGATTGTTTGCATTGCATAAAGTATAGCAGGGGGAAATCGTGACAATGCATTAGCTGGCCCATTTTCTATACCTAGTCAATACACAATTTTGAAGTCATATCTCATCAATTTTGTAAGCCATCGCTGTTGGGTTTGTATGGTTTGGTTGATGATCTATTTCATATGATACATCTACGACCAAGAAAACATTTCTCCTATATAGGTAGATGCAGTTTAGAGCCTCGGGGGTAACTCTTTGCTAAAGTAGGCAATCGGATGTCATTGCTAGGTAAGGACTACGCCAATGCTGCATCCTAATGCATCAGTTTGTATGAGAAATGAATTTGCAAAATTTGAAAGTGCCAACATCGGTGTGGTTGTAAGTGCTTACTTTAAGGACTTGAATGTTGCAGTTGGCTTTGGATTCCATACAAAGCATCTCTCCTCAGGAAATGGTTAAGGGGAGCAACTATGGAGGAGTATTTAGCTATGAAACAACGGTAGTAACCAGTGATGAAGAGAAATCCGTGAAGGCATTTTATTGAATCTGGAAGGGGCCACTGCTGAATTACTGAACCTTGCCAAGATCCACAACCACACTTGTTGCTGAGACATGATGGCCCAAATATCGAATTTCTGTACAACCAAATTCACATTTGGATAACTTAGTTAATAAAGATTGAGATTGGAGAGTGATAAATAATGCCTAGAGGTGTTCAAGTTGTTGTTCCCACGAATAGCTATAGATAAGAATGTCATCAAATCATACTAGGATAAATTGACGTGACATACCTTGAAACACAGTATTCATCAAAGCCTGTGTTTGATGGGTATTTTTTAGAGATCCTAGAGAAATATGAGACAATGTGGGTTGTTAAAGACCTATAAACCTTAATTTTGTTCCAACTTTTGCGAGCTCTATCCAAAGGGCAGTCAAACAAATCTGGTCCCAATTTGAAAGCCATTATACACTTAAGACTAAATCTACCCCATGTTGAGTATTGTCTCAAAGTAAAAAATGGTGGCTTTCTTTTGGTGGTTTTCGGTGCAACAAGTTGGCCAGCTATATTTTGTAGCTAGCCTTCACTCATTGACTTCTCTATAAAAGAGAAGCAGCAACAACAGAAAAGGGAGAGAGAAGAGAGCAGAAAATTTAAAAGAGCCGAGAGGGAGAGAGAAAGAAAAATAGTGAGGAGCATTTGTAATTTTTTTTGGCTTTCATTTCCTAGTAGAAGTGTGTGAGCTTGGGTTAATTTAGGTATTTTGGGAAATTGAGTGATAAACACTATTGTATGTTCTCATTGATTATAGTGAAATACTCAATTGTCTCCAAATTGGACGTAGGCATTGCCAAACCAATATAAAAATCTTGGTATTCTTGTTGCTGTTTTATTTTTCACTCCAAATTTATTAACGTTTCTGCACATCAAGTGGTATCAGAGCTCCAGTTTTTTTGATTGGGGTGTTGTAGGAGTGAAAATCTGTTGGAGCTATAATGTCAGTGCTATAGTTCTTATGAATAGTGTCGGTGCTACAGTCTTCGTGAACAATGCTGGTGCTATAGTCCTGTGCTACAGTGCTGTAAATAGTATTGGAACTACAGTTCGTGTAAACAGTTATTACAAACAGTACGTATTTGTGAATAGTGACAGTAGATGGCTAGAGCTAAAGACGAGCCCTTTAAGAGGGAGTCGATATCATCATCGTCGACACCTACATCCAATAGACATCCAATCGCTACTACAAGGTTAAAGGTTCATAAATTCAATGGCTCTAATAATTTTGGTATGTGACAATATGAAGTTATGGATATATTGTATCAATAAGAGTTTGATATAGCTCTGGAAGATAAACCCGAAGATATGGATGACAAGCAGTGGACGTGAATTAATCTCTATGCTTGTGCCTCTATTCGATTATTCCTTGATAAGGAGCTGAAATACCCTTATATGAAGGAAACTTCTGCTAAGGAGTTATTGATGAAATTGGAGGAAAAGTATATGACTAACAGCATAGAAAAACAGCTCTTCTTGAAGAAGTAACTCTTCTGATTTTAGTATCGCCCAGGTATTTCTATGCACAAACACATAAATGATTATAATAAAATACTTGCTGATTTAGTAAACCTTGATGTGAAAATTCATGATGAGTATAAGGCACTATGTTTGTTAAATTCATTGCCTGATGATTATGATCATTTGACAACTACTTTGTTGTATGAAAAATTCGAGGTGAAACTTGATGAGGTTTCTGCGGCATTGGTGAATCATGAGTGTCATAAGAAGGAACAAAAGACTCACAATTCATAAACTGAGGCACTCACTGTAAGGAGACAAACAAAGCAAAGAAAACATGGGAAGCAGGGAAAATCTCTTTCAAAGTCATGAGGGAAGTTTCCTGCTAAAGATGAATGTGTCTTTTGTCGCCAAAAGGGGTCATTGGAAGAAAGACTGCCTCAAATTGAAGAACAAAGAAAAGGAGAAAGTGGGTTCTGTAGCAAATGTTGCAAAATCTGGAGATGATGACTTCGAGTTTGCTTTGGCTAGTTCATCTGCTGATGGTCACTTCAAGGAGCGAATTTTGGATTCAGGTTGCACCTATCATATGTGTCCCATTCGGGAATAGTTCTCTAACTTCTAGGAGCTGCATGGTGGAGTTGTTTTGACGGAAAATAATAATCCTTGCAAAACACAAGGGATAGGAAAAATCTGTTTGAAGATGCACGATGGAACAGTAAGAGAATTGAGTGATGTTCGGTATGTACCGGATATAAAGAAGAATCTTATCTCATTGGGAGCATTGGAATCCAAAGGTATCAAGATCACTATAGAGGGTGGAGTTCTTAAAGCTGTGTACGGGGCACTGGTAGTGATGAAAGGTACAAGATGAAATAACTTGTATTTCTTGCAGGAGAGTACAGTTATTGGTGGAGCAGTTATCACTAAAGTTGCTGATGTAGATAACTTAGACACTACAAGGTTATGACATATGCATCTTGGGCATGCTAGTGAAAAAGCACCGCAAGGATTGGTGAAGCAAGGCTTATTGAAAGGTGCAAAGGCATGTCAATTGGAATTCTATGAACACTGTGTACTGGGTAAGCAAACTAGAGTAAAATTTGGCACTGCTATTCACCACACTAAAGGCATTCTAGATTATGTTCACACTGATATTTGGGGACTTTCTAAGATTGCATCTTGGGGAGGTAGCCATTATTTTGTCTCCTTTATTGATGACTTCTCTACAGGAGTATGAGTGTACACTATGAAGCATAAAGATGAAGACTTAAAGATATTCCTGAAGTGGAAAAAGATGATTGAAATGCAAAGTGGTCAAAAGATCAAGACTCTCAGATCAGATAATGGTGGTGAATATAAGTCTGATCCTTTTTTGCAAGTTTGTAAAGATGAGGGTATTGTGAGGCATTTCACAGTTAGGGAGACACCATAACAGAATGGGGTGACAAAGTGCATGAACCTTACTTTGCTTGAGAAAGTCCGGTGTATGTTGTTTAATGCTGGTTTAGGCAAGGCATTTTGGGCTGAAGCAATTACTTATGCAAGCCATCTTATTAATCGATTGCCTACTACTGCGAATAAGGGCAAAACACCCATGGAGGTATGGTCTGGTAAACTTTATACTAATTACAAGTATTTACACATATTTGGTTGTCCTGCTTACTATCGTGTCAAGGAAAGCAAGTTGGATCCAAGAGCAAAGAGAGCTCTATTTATGGGCTTTAGTAGTGGCATGAAGGGATACCGACTTTGGTGTCTAAATAAGAAGAAATTTGTTGTAAGCAGAGATGTGACTTTTGTGAGACTGTTATAGTTAATCAAAACAAGCATGAAGGGGAAATTGAAGCGACCAAGACCATAAGTAGTTCAAAGCAGGTGGAGTTATTGAAGACCTAGTTGTTCCAGTAAGGTCTGATGTTACAGACATTAGTCCTATAGTTGATTTTGATGATGACGACGAGGATAATGAAGAGGAGGTACCTACCCAAGAACCACCACATCAACAAGATTCTATTGTAACCAAAAGATCAAGAAGGGAAATTCGAAAATCTGCTCGGTTTACTGATATTGTGGCATATGCACTTCCTATTATTGAAGATGATATTCCATCCATCTACAAAGAAGCTGTCAGGAGTACAGAAAGCATGGAGTGGAAGAAATCTATGGATGAGGAGATGAAATCTCTTCATCAAAAAAAGACTTGGAAGCTGGTTCAGTTACCAAAAGGAAAGAAAGAAATTGGTTATAAATAGGTATATGCTAAGAAGATGGAATATTTGAAAAAAAAACAATGTAAGATTCAAAGCCAGATTGGTAGCTAAAGGCTATGCTCAGAAGGAAGGCATTGACTACAACGAGGTATTCTCTCCTATTGTAAAACATTATTCCATTTGTATTTTGTTGGCTTTGGATGTGCAGTTTGACCTTGAGTTGGCTCAACTTGATATCAAGATGACGTTCTTACCTGGCAAGTATACGGGTTTAGTTGAAGCAATCAAGTGTCGATCACAAGGACTAGGACAAAGTACTAAATTCATACCTTCTAAATTTGCTAAGCAATTAAATATGAAAATTCATTTGTGAGGGAAATGTCAATACACAATTAACATAATTTAACCTAATATTCTAGGAATTTATTCCAACAAAGAATTTATGTTATACTTATGAAATAAAATATTGATCTAAGTTCATTAAACCGCTCTAATCAATTAATTCTCTTGAAGTAATTGATGTGTGTTGATTCCAATTTTTAAACTAGTATTCTAGACTAAATTGAATCCAACCCAATGAACACAATGGTTAATCTCAAATACTCGTAATGAAGAATTATATTTCTAGATATTCTTTCAATTAAGTCTAATCTAGTAATTCAGACATTAAACATCACTTTTCAGTATTTAGTTTAACATCTATCAACATTCAATAAGAAACCCTAGATTAGAAAGATCAAATCGTCATTAGATCAAAATACTATACTAAAATCAAGACAACATTGATTTTAAAAGTAAGGCATAAGGTTTAATACATAAATTCCAAGTTGAAACAAACATCATAGAATAAGAAAATTTACAGAGTCGTGACTGAATTCAACCTAAAAGTAAAAGTTATAAACATGAACATCCAAGACAAATAACAAGTAAAAGAGGAGGAGAAAGAACTCCAGTTGATTTCTAAATCTTAATTTCTCAATCTTCATGTCTCCTCTTACGATTTTTCTCTGCTCTTTTCCTGTCTCTTCTCTTGTCTTCATCTGGGACTCCCCTGAATCTCTCCTCTTTTCCTCCTCTTTATCCCCATGCCAATTAACTGCCTTTTAACCGATTAAAACCGTCAACATTGTCATATATGGTCCGTGTACCCATACACTGTCAGCCCGTGTACCCATACACTGTCAGCCCGTGTATCTTTTGGGTCTGGCTTGTGTTTTTGCTACTGGAAGACACGGTCCGTGTCTATTCACACGGTCAAACCGTGTAATCCTCTGATCGTCATTTTCCTCCTGAAACATCTGCAAACACTGAAAACAAAGTAGGAATACCAAATTCACAAAAACTAAAGGCAATTTAACATCATTCAATACAAAAATATTGACAAAATAGAGCTAAAATATATCAAGAATATCAACTTATCAGAGGAAGATATTTTTATGTCTCGGTCAGAAGGGTTTACTGTTGTTGGCAAAGAAAATTGGGTTTGCAAATTGCATAAATCATTGTATGGTTTGAAGCAGTCTCCAAGACAATGGTATAAGTGATTTGATAGGTTTATGATCGAGCAGAAGTACACAAGAAGTCATTATGATCATTGTGTATACTTTTGCAAGCTATAAGATGGAACCTTTATCTATCTGCTTTTATATGTTGATGATATGCTTATAGCATGTAAAAGCAAAGTGGAGATTGAAAGATTGAAGACTCAACTGAGT
>JANKOE010000009.1:5139115-5150795 GCA_026284465.1 Erythroxylum citrifolium | reverse complement strand
TCTTTCCACGCAGCCACCTACGAGAACCACAATATTGTTAAATTGAAGAAAGACAATCACATAGCACGCTCTTTCTTGCTTTTAGAACTAGACTTCACAGACATGACACTTGCAGCAACCTTTTCAGATGCTCTTGCTCGTCTAGTTTTTCTTTGTGTCAACTCTCCATGGTGCCTAAATTTGCCAAATTTGGATCTGTTAAAGGTTTTCATGAATATGTCTGAACTTATTAGTTTCAACCAAGAACGGACTGAGTGAATCTTTTCTGAATGTATTTTTCACCCTTTGTATGATTTTTTTATACAAGGGAAAGCACTAAACACAGTTAATCTAACTCTCGCATAGCTTTGCGGTACACAATTCCTTATTTGTCCCTTTGAATGAGATCCTGGACCGACAAAGGAGGCTCCTGAAGATTATGTTTGCCTGGGCTGGTCTTGACTGTAAGGGCTGCCAGATGGTCCGCACACTAGTTTCTCTCCCGATGTACGTGCTGAATTTTCACCTCCCAATCTTGTTGGAGTAACCACGAGTACCTGCCAATAAAAAGTTATTTATACCAATCTCGGTAATAGGAGATGAAAGCAAGTTAATGACTTCTAGGGCGTTCACTTCTAAGATGACCCTGTAATATCTAAGTGACCAAGTTAGTGTGAGGCCTACGTGGACCCCCCAGAGTTCGGCTGTTATAGACAAGCTGCTGCCAATGTGCTGAAAAAACCCTCCGCACCACTGTTCGTGACAGTTGCGAATTAAGCCACCAGTTATAGCGATACGCGATCTCAGGTTAAAAGCTCTATGTGTGTTGAGTTTGACCTAGTCCGCTGGTAGTTTGGTCTATCCCACTCGACTGCCCACCAAGAGGCCCTAATTCAGAAACACACATCTTTCCACTTCTCTCGCTCGTACTATCCACTCTACATACGCCATAACTGCCGTCATTCCTTCTTCCGGCCAAACAAATCCATCTTCAATAAGACTTTTGTTTCGCCACGTCCAAAGCATCCAGCATATAACTCCAAATATAGTGGACCATTCCCCCTGCATCACCTGGGTGTGCTTGAGTAGGTTGGCCTTCACCCAAGCCTCCTCGGCTTGATGGAAAAAATCCATATCGACTAATTTCGAGTAAAATTTCCTCCAAAAGGCTAGCACTCCCGGATAGTCCCGAATGACATGTAAGGTGGATTCTTCTTGGCTGCAAATGTGCCAGCTGCTATTTGACGCAATGTTTCGCGCCACCTGTTGTTGGTTCATTAGGAGTTTGTTCTTGGTCATGAGCCAAAGGAAAGCTCTGATTTGCTGGGGGGTCCTGGCCATTTCCAAATTAAATTCCAAGGACTATTAGAACTATTCGAGGTGCGCCCTTCAATTAACTCATAGGCTGATGCTACTGTGAATCTTTCATGTTCAGTGTGTCCCTATCTTAAGGTATCTTTTGCTGAAATAGGTGTATTAGGGTTTATCTCCGCTAGATCCATACAGATCGAGACTGGAAGGTACTGTTGAAACAAATTCCACTTCTAGTTGCCATCCTCGTTCCGCAAATCTGCTACTTTAGCGCACAGTTCGTCCTCTGGTATTAGAGAGGTCGCCACATAGAGGAGCGGTCCCCAATCTTTCACCCAATTATCCAGCCAGAAACATATGTGTCTACCATTGCCCAATTTTCATTTTATACCTTGATGGACATACTGTCAAGTGGCCACAATGCCCTGCCAGAAGCTCGAAGCCCCTACCTTATCAATCGTGGTAGGGATATGGTATGGGTCCATACGATATTTAGTCTATAAGACTCTGACCCATAAGGCCGTAGGATGAGTAAGCAGAGCCCAGCCCATTTTGGTTAACAAGGCATCGCTGGTAGACCTAATGGGCTTAATGCATAGATCCCCCGTCTTTTTGGGTTGACAAACAACATCCCAATTAACTAGGGACAATTTTCTCGGCTTTCCTGTGGAACCCCAAATAAAGTTGCCATAATTTGTTCCAAGCTATCACATAATCTACGTGGCAGGCGTACAGTTTGCATTATGAAGACAGGGAGGGCCGAGATCACAAATTGGGTTAAGGTGACACAACCTGCTAGTGACAACTATCTTGCGCGCCACCCTGTAAGTTTCCTTTGAGTGTTATCTAGAATGTGCTGATAAGTGTTACGCCTGGTACGCTCATGAAGCAAAGGAACTCCTAAGTATTTGCCTAGATTGTTCGTGTTCTTGATGTGAAGAGCTTGACTGATTCGATGCACGGTTTCCGACTTAACATTCTTGAAAAAGAAAATCTTTTTTTTCTGTGTTAACTTTTTGTCCGGAAGCCTTACAGAACTCCTCCAAAGTCTTAGCAATCATATGTGCCTGGGAATCCATAGCTTCGGCAAACAGAACCAAGTTATCCGCAAAGAAAAGGTGGGACAGAGGTGGCCCTGTAGGGTTCAATTTTATCGATTTCCAACCACCTTGTCCCACCTCTCTAGAGATAAGATGACCTAGACGTTCCATACATAAGATAAGGTGGGACAGAGGTGGCCCTGTGGGTTGCCTTGTCGAATCCTACAGGAGGGGCTAAAAGGATCTGAGATCGAGCCCTGCCAAACTACTTGCATAGTCACCGTCGTTACACACTACATAATGACCCAGATTAGCTGAGCCGGGAGGCCAATATCCTCTAGAGTGTTGTGTATAAAATCCCAACGAAGTCGGTCATAAGCTTTTTCTAAGTCCACTTTGATCGCCAAAAATCTCGTTCTCCCTTTCTTTCTTCGCATCAAGTGAATAACTTCCTGGGCAATAATGATATTATCAGTGATTACATTGGTTCTCCCACACTAGAAAGTCTAAGTGAGGTTTGAGCCTGTTGATGATGACTTTAGAGATAATTTTGTATAGAACATTGCAGAGGCTTATCGGGTGAAACTGATCGATACTTTTCAGAGAAGGATTTTCGGGGATAAGGATTAGGAGAGTTTGGTTTAAGTCCTTTTCCCATTGATCTTGTATGAAAGTCGACTGGATGTAATGCATATAGAATTGTAAATCCACATTGTGAATTATAATATTATAGCTTCATCAAGAGTGTCTGAGGGATAAACCATTAATCAATCCTGATGAGTTAGGCGACAAAGAGTATAAAGGCATTGATTATCGATTGCATGAATATAGAAAACCCTAGTTTATGAATTGTTTATAAACTGCATGAATATAGAAAATCCTAGTTTGTCATCATGCCATGTTTGATTACGTGTACCTAAGCATGGGCAGCTTTAACATATTTTTACTGAAATTTATTACTTTCTTTAGACATTCTAAAAAATTCAACCCTTTTATGATTACATAAAGGTTTAGATCTAGGTTGAAGAAGGAATTGCTAAAAAGTCTAGCTACAATAATCATAAAGAAGCAATGGTTAGGAGGCAGCCCAACAATATAGATGTTTTTGTTTTGAAGGGTAGTTTGTAGGATTTTCATTAATATTTTAGTTATTTTTATAGTTTTAGTTCAATGGTCTTAATTTTGTACTTGATATTTGATAGAATTCTACATGCTATGAAGGCAACACCACTCCTTACTTTAGAGTAGAATTCACTAGCATTGGATGGATGCTAATGACATTGGATAAGGTTGGAAATCTTTTACTATCAGGGGAGTATTAGTTATCTTTACCCTGAAAGTATTAGTTATCTTTACCCCATCCTTTATTTTTTTATTATTCTTATAGGTTTTTTATTGTTCATATTTTTTATTGTTCTTAAATGTTTCTATATTAAGGAAAATATACAACTTAAGTGTAAGGGGGGACATAGCAGTTAAATTTCCCAATTTTATTATAATTAGCTTAATAATGAATAATTTGGAAAATAGTTTCTAAAGTATGTTAATTAAGATGAATTAATATGAGTTTGGTTGTGATTATGATTTGATTTGTTTTGGAAAATATTTATATAAGTTTTAATGATTAGGTTGGTTTCAATTTAGTTCATTAATTTTGAGAATGTATATTTAATTTGCATTAAGATACTTTATGCAAAATTTGTGCATACATTGAGTTAATTATGAATTCTTTTTGAGCATTTTCATTACCTTGCATACATTAAAAAAAGAAAAGGAAAAAATAATGGTGTCTGAATAAGAAGTATAAATAACTTCACTTTGTTGGTTTTGTACAATAAAAAGGTAATGCTGGTAATGGCCATTTGGGATAGTGACTTAGTTAAGTAGTTAGGGGTATTCATAATAAGGTGTCTACTCTTGCATAAAAAGGCTAGGTAACTTTTCAAACAAGCTTATAAATACTCTTATATTGTTTAAATTTAACATTTTGTTTTTAATAAGGGGTGTGAAAATGTATATGGTTTTTACTTTTTTCTCATATATGTTCATTTTATGCATTAAGTGGAATGATGTAACTTGAGTTAAAATTTGATGAATTGTGGAGTCAATTGGATTGATCTATAATTTGATGTAAGTAACTAAATGATTAACAATTTAATGAGCTTTTTAATTAAATGAATAATAAAGAAGGAAACTATGATGTTTAAAGAGAAGCTTCTACTTCTTTGCATATCCTCAACTCTTGACTGCATGATCTACATGGCCTTTTGCTCTTATCCTTCTTCTTTGCATCTTATCCTTCTTTTCCTTAGTGTCTTTTTCTTGCTTCTTCTTTCTACTATTTCCTTCTCTTTCTCTTTGACTTTTCTTTTACATAGTTTGCTCTTCTATTCACTTACCATTTTTTGTAATGTTAAACAATATAATAACTCTCCCACCTTCCTTTGAGCCTTTCTCGCCCTTGTTTCCCACCCCAATAATAAGCCTTCCAATTCTTCTCTTAATCTCCTTGTCGCTGCTATTCCTTTTCTTGAGCACCTAGATTAGCAAGTTACTACTAGGAGAACTTGGACTCATGTGGCTAGAGAAAGTAGCTCCAAGATCAAACTTAACTTCTGCCCTCCTAAAAATATTGTAGTAGCTTTTCTAATTGATACTTTTAAGGTAGAAGTTAAAAGATGGGGTTCCATGCTTATAGGATACTTCTTGGACAAGAGAGTAGCATTCCCAGTTATGAAATTCTAGGCAAACAATCAATATGGATTCACATCCATAAAGTCCCTCTAGAAAATCAGACAACATTTGGACTAAGCCATATCACTAGCCATATGATGAGACCACTTTGTCGGGATGAACCTATAACTTAAATAACCAAAATTAATTATGCGAGAATTTATATTATAGTTGATGCTCTATAGGATTTACCTGAAGAAATTCCCATCATAAGGCTGAATGAAAACTTTGAATTAGTTAAGGATCTAGTTAAAATCACTCATGCTTGGACACCTTCTACTAAGGCCTTAAAAAAAGTCTAGAAACTTACAAGTAAAGTATTCAAATCAGGCTTCTCACATGACATGATAGAAGAAAGGAATAACATTAATTAGGTAACTACTAAGTCCCTTTCTGCAGCTAGTATAAATGTTGATATTTCTACCCTAATAGAATTTCTAAAAACACCTATGACTAATATTTTAAATAAGTTAGACAAGTTTAACTCTTATATTGTTGGTCCTAATGTAGAAACTGATAATATTAACCCTATTACAATGGAACCCAAGATCTTACTCTCATTCCCAATGGCAACACAGAATAAAGTGGCGCAAAAAAGGATAATGTTGGTAATGAGCTTAAAATGGAGAAGTTGAAAGATGATGCATAATTCACGATCATTGGCAGGAGGAAGTCCAACAGGAAAAAGTGATCTTCTTCCTTTGGTGTATGCAAATGATTGTTATTACTTGGAATGTTAGGGATATGAACTCCCTAACTAAAAAACTACTAATTAGATACTTCTTTTTGGAGAATAAAGCCTTGATTATAGGCATTATAGATTCTAGAATCAAATGTGATAGATGTGACACTCTCAAATTTTGCCCAAGTCTTAGAAACTAGTTGGCATTTACAATACTCATCCTAATGGAAGGACACTAGCATTTTTTTATCTAGAAAAATTGATATGTTGAATTCTCTAGTGTTGGATCGAGTAATACACCTTAGAATCAACATCAAAGTTTTTAATCTTATTGTATTTATCTCCTTTGTCTACAATTTCAACCATGCTTTCCAAAAATCTTATCTTTAGGCCTAGTTAAGGGAAATGTCCTTAACAATCTGTGAACCTTACATGCTGCTAGGAGACTTTAATGCTACCATGTTTCCTTATGAAGTTGAAGGTTTCTTCTCTCCCATAACTTATTGCAAGGATCTAAAAATTTGTGTCAATGAATTACTAGTTACGAATATCCCTTTACCATATGTCTCTTAATTCCTCTGCCACTTGTCACTCAATTCCCTAGGCCATTTCTCTCAATTCTACTGCCACATGTCACTCATTTTATAGGCTTAGTCATCCTAATTTTTCACATGTCATCTTGTCTTGCTACTTGAAAATTTTCCAAGTCTAATTGTACATTTTAATTCATCAATCTCCCAATTGTAACAATTAACTCCAAATTACTAATTGCAATCAATCAATTCTTTTCATTGGTAATTAAAAATACAAGGCTTTAGAAATTCACAATGATGTCACAATTATTTAGAAACTTTCATACCCCAGAATATGTCAATTGAGTGCAATTTCTCTAAATCGACATTTATGTGTGTATGCTCATATTATGCATGTGAATGAAATCATAAAAATCATATTCTAAATGCACCAATTCATTCTAATATAATGCAATTCATGTGACTAACTCTTTAATCTCTTAGTAGGTTTGGAATCCGACTATTGCAATTATATTATTTGACTTTTAAAATAGTAGAATGCCTCCTCCTTGAGATCCTGCTGAGAACAAAAGAGGGATCCATCCTCCTTGCTTAAGGAGGATATCCCGTTATTGTTTCTCCTTTTTAAAACTAGATTACGGAAGTAGCTTTTGTTTTTATCCCCTTCCAATAATCATTTTGATCTTTCTCTTTGCTTTAATAGGAAGTATTGATTCATTTAATCTATAATATAAATCCTTTAATGCTTCTTTCTTCTCTTTAGACTAACCTTGATCTCCTAGATGCTTCTAAATTTTCTCCAATACTTTATCAAATTTTCTTTTTGTCTTTTTAAATTTTAGAAGTGCAACTAGAATGCTATTTTTAATTTTCTTAATCTCCTTCTTGATCATAGATAATTTCTTCACACATACATAACTTTTATACCCCTTAATGGAATGATTCATCTCTCTTTCCAGAACTTGCTTAGAAGACTCATCCTCATCCAAATAATTATTGTAACACCCTAATATCCCCTAGGAGAATATACAAATGCACAAAAATAGACCTAGACAATCAAACAATTCCTAAGGAAATGAAAAACATACATCATAATTCATATAGTTGCCCATCTTAACATACTTGCTCACATACTGCAAAGTGGTTTATAAAAATCACAAATTACACATATCATATCCAAATATTTAAAATATCATCATAAGTTATGGTTATTACAGGCCATTTACATATTGAAATCTTCATAAGTCTTACCAACATTCACTAAAATATTCCTTCTTAATATTTATGATTATAACACAATGTTGAGATACAAAATCTTTCAAAATGTTACAGGTCCTTCTTTGGCCATTGCGGTTGTCCCAACCTTAACCCTATGTATTATGACCTACACGGAGAAAAAACCATTGTGCTAAGCATATAACTTAGTAGGGAATAATGATACAAGATGGCGACTACTCACACCAGTCGCCTAACAGTCACATGCAAATGATTCATGACATTTAAGTGATAGAACATACATTATAAAATCAAAGTCATAAAATATCTTAATACACGTAACAATATTTGAATATGAAATTCAGGGATTATTCAAAATATAATTTTGCATCTAGATAGAACAAATATCAAAACATATACAGAATTGCCTGCTAATTTCTTTAGACGTGGATAACTAAAATAGAACATAAGATACCTATAATTGGTATCTATAGAAGAGGCAATAACCTCTAAAATAGAAGAGACGTAAGTCTCTAAAATAGAAGACACCGTAGTGTCTTAGAACAGAAGTAGTTGTAGACCCTTCTAAGCAAGCCTATTTACCCACAACTAAGACTTGGTAGGTTAAAAATAATCATCAGAACATTATAATTATATTTCATAATCATATTATAGAGTAACAAATTTATAACATACAGACTCATTCCTTTATGTTTGCAATATAATTTGAAAACTTTTATCATGCCCAATCTTATTTAATATTCTTTATGATCATATTCCTTTTCAATTATACAAAAATGAAATCATTAAGGTATATACAAAATACATGCATGATGAGTCTCATATCACCCTTATAAATGGGTTCGCTAACTTTCATTGGAATCTAAAAAGGTTTGGATGAAGTTCGATAGCATTTGGGTGAGCAAAATTCATGTTTGGACTAAAATGGGGTAATGCACAACTGCACCCCTTTTATGTGCAACTATGAACTTTGTCTCAAAATGGCTTTTTTTAGCAGAACGTATTTGCAGCTATGCATGGCCAATTTCCAGCTTTTCTTGGAATAGGTTTCTAGGTCCATTTTGTATAGCCATTTAAACCTAGAAAATGGGGTTTTTAGGAAAAATTGTCTTATATACAAATATTCCTTTATGTCTTAATTTTATAATAAAATAAATTTCATGCAATTTGGTTAAGTATTACAGCAGTTATACCCAAAAAAACTGTAAGCTATTTTAAAACAGGGACAACATCCATAACTCAAATTCAAGCCAAATTTTAAAAATCTTAGAGGCAGAATAAATTTTTTTTCCTTCATAAAAGTTGCATACCTATGTCTCTAGTTTAATCTAAAATTGGAATTATTCAATATGGAGATATACAGGCCAAGATATGTCCAAATTACAGAAACTTATTCAGTGAAACCTATCCATTCAGCTAGGTACACATCCCAAAGCAACTAACTTCGGTCTTATCATGCAAGAACAAAGAAAAAACACATATAATTTAACCAAAAACATCCCATTTGAGTGTTAGGGCCAGCCTTATCTCATCCTCTTCATATTTACATGTAAATCTTATGATGTGTAAAGTGACAAGTGACTAATTCCCATTGGTTCCTACTTTTCAATTTTCATTAATTACAATTTGGCCACACCATTTTCTTATTCCATGTAATTGCATGCCATCTTAATTCATTTAGTGTTTTAACTCATGATTAATTTATATTTATGCATGCAAAACACAATTAAGTCAAATTACCGATTATGTCCCATACTACTCACTTTCATATTCATTAACACCTATGATATATACTTTCACGAACATGACACATTCCTACTAGGGTATAGTTTGGGGCCTCACAGTTATTAAATCTAAAAGGATATATTCTTTTCCTACTAATGAATGCAACAAAATTAGGGAATGGTTAGAATATAATGGATTAAGTAATTTTGCTTTACTTTGCATGAATTTTGATATCCATTCTTTGTACATCAATGCATAACGGTTTCTTCCTAATGTGTCAAGTTGTTGCTTGTTTATTACTCCAAGTAAATAAATTCCCTTAATCCTTTAGATTCGTGATTCCTATGTTATCAGCACACTCTTTTAAATCATTTGAAGCCGTCCTTAGTCTAGAGTTCCCCTTTATCTTTAGAGCATACATTACACTGTTAAAATGCCTCGGGATCACCCAAAGATTATTAATTCTCTAATGTAGTCTTTGAATATTGTCCTAAAGAATCCCCTTTGGAAGCCATGACTGGATCTATACAAAAAGTAGCCATAAGCATGATTTTATCCTATAAGAACTTATTGAAGTGTGAATGTGTTGATCACTAGAATTAAACACCTTCAATTTTACCTGGGCAGAGTTAAGAGACAAAATTATCCATCCACAATGACGGTTCATATGATTGGAAATAAGTTTCTAGTGGTCACCTACTACCTTGAATCTTAAAAACTTCTCCTTGTTTAGTTTAGTATTTAACATGCCAATTACACTAGTTAAGGGTAAGGCTATGTACTACTGAACCTCCCCAGACCCCCTGTCTCAGCAGAATTTCTACTGGGTGTTATTGTTATTATCAAAAATAAAGTTCTTAAAGGATTACTATTTGTCTAAGCAAGATTTCTACTAGGTATTGTTGTTATTATCAAAAATAAAGCTCTTAAAGGATTACTATTTTTTAAGGTAATTGATGCCACTGAAATTCTAAGCTATTAAAGACATAGGGATTGTCATTTATGGCTCTTCTAAACTTATTTCTTCTATTTCACCTTTTTTTAATGTTAATTGTAAACTCCTCATTGTTGTTCTTGTTAATCCTTCCCTTAAGAGATAGGGTGTGAGACTCTTAATCCAAACATAATTGTAAATCATACACTCTATCCCTTTATGGCAAGGTAAGTGTATTATTACTTGCTCCTTCTCCTTCCTCTGTTACTAATTGGCCTTTATGTTTTGCCATTCATATTCACCATCACTCTTAATTTTCTATTTCTCAAGTTTAAGTGTATTATTACTTGCACCTCCTCCTTCCTCTATTATTAATTGGCCTTTATGTTTTGCCATATCATATTCACCATCGTTCTTAATTTACTCTTTCTCAAGTTTCTCTCTATTCTTCTTTTCTCCTGAGACCTCCTGCTCATCTTTCATAGTTCTTAATATTTCCTCTGTTTTCTCAAACTAGTTTCCATTATTATTTATCCCCATTAATTCCCTATAATCACCTTTTTTTAATCTTTTCCTAATGGCCCTCCACTATTTATACTCACACACAACCTAGTAAAATCGGCCTTTTTCCTTAAGGTTGTTATCTCATCTATACAAAAATGGTCTCCCTATAAATTTTACAATCAGCTTAGTCCTTTAGTGAACCAGTTCTTAAGTGATATTTCATAAAAATTAATCCATAATGGCACATTATCATGCCTAGTATTTTATAACATAATTTTATGGCTCTAAAGCTAACAAGAAAGAGGTATGTTTTGCAGGTGCCAAGGTCTCGCCCCAAGAATGTCTTTGGCTCCAGCTTCAATGCTAAACTTGAAGAGAAAGATGTTATTTTAAGTTAACAATACTTCTCCAAGTTCTTTCCCTTTCCACATCTTCTTGCTTCAATTTTTCACAATATGGTAAGTAGGACATTTACCGTAGAAGAAGCCAATAAAGGTGGATGTCCATGATCTACCTCCTTCATATAAAACTTCAATATTGGGGGCCACTATCTCTCAAACATCTTAATTATTTATGCTTATCAATTTTGTTATAATTAGCTTAATAATGTGTATTTTGGGGAAAATTTGTATCATTTGATTTGTCTAGGTGCATATTCATGAGCATCAATGATTAACTTAATTTAAATTTGATTCATTATTTGAAAAACCGATTGATATGCATTTTGATCCTTTTTTTGTATAATTCGAACGTATAATTAAGTCATAAGTGAATTCTTTTTAAGCATTTTTTGTATGCCATTGAAAAAAGAGAAAAAAAATTTGAAGCTAAAGAGTGATGCGAATAGCCATTTGAAAAAGTTACCTAACAATAATTTTTAAATATTTCACATATAAATAATAACCATAATTAATATAAAAAAGACAATCATCATACAAATATAAAATTAAGAATAATACAAAGTATTTAAAATATTACAATAATACAATTTCATCATATAATA
>JANKOE010000009.1:4900403-4911563 GCA_026284465.1 Erythroxylum citrifolium | reverse complement strand
GCATAAAACATAAGCTCACCGCAAGGGACTAATTTAAGCACAAAATCACAAATTAAGAGTCAAAAAGTACATTAAAAACCATGAAAGTGTAGCCAATTTATATGATAAATTTGGGCTCAATTAGTTTAGTTAGGATCAAGTTTCCTTGCTTGATGTGAGATTATCCTAGGGTTCTAATTCCTTGTGATTAAGGTTTTAGGTGGTTTTTTAACGTAAGTTTTGTATTAAAAACATAATAAATTTGATTTCTCTCTTTTTTTAATTTCTTTGGATATATACTCTTTGAAAGAGAAATTACATATCATATAAGTAAGAATCTTCTGTAGGAGTTCATCACGCTAAACCCCATGCAAACTGCAAGATAATTAGGGGTTGTGATTTTACCTCCACTGAATAGGACCACTTTATTGTCACCAACTCGTCATTAGTCAAATGCTCCAACTACCGTAGAGGGACTACCTGATGACACTTGAAAGATTGACACTCCTTTCACCTAGACAGATCCTCAGATAGAGATAGTGTAAGGGCAGATGGATGACCATATATTAGGCTCTTAGTCTAATATGGCAACTTAGATTGTTTGGGAGTCTCTAGATGTTTGGTAGGGCACTTTTTATTTTTATCTTAGGCCTTTATTTTTTCATGTTTTCTATGTTATTTTCCTTTGATAGTTAGCAATGGATTAGCCCCATTTAACTTATATTATTTTGTTCTTCCTTGTCTTTTTATTGTTCATTGTTAATATATTAAACCACGTATTTTTCATAGATATAATTAGCTTGTGCTTCTTTTATTTTATTTATATTTTTATGCTTTATTATGTTTTATTTAATGTTTGAAAGGAGTATAATGGATGGAATTTATAATGCGAATGCAAACTTCTAGATTATAAACCAGGGAAGTACCAGCTTGCTTAACTTTTCAATTTTTAGGCTTTATTATGTATGTTGGGCATAATTTACATCTTTAAGTATGGGGAAAGTGTATTCTAATTTTGATACATATTTAATTGGGATCAAAGCATATTTTAATTTTTATTTATTGATTCTTCTTTGTAAAGATCTCTAATTTTTGGATTCTTTTCTTGAAGCATTTTCTAATTGTTTTGAATCATTGAAATAAGTTAGATTATAGAAGGATGAAAGCATAATTAGATGGATTTTTACTTGCATATTATGAATAAATGTTTTACTTATTGATTTCAATGAAAGTGCTCAGAAATTTTCTTAAATGAGCCTAAATTATAAGATTTTGAGCCTGTGACATTTATTATCATTATATTATGGTCAATTTTTCTTTGTAGTGTGAATATCATGCATATTGACTTTAGAACTTGCTTTTATTTTGCATTTTAAGATCACATCTTTAGATTAGAGGCATTAAGATGAAAAAGAAACTTATATTACACTTTTGTTGAGCCATTTTCTTTTATTTTACCTTACCTTATACTTAAAACTTAGGTGTAAAATTATTTTAGCCTTAGCCTTTTCTTGATAACCATTTTGTTGTTAGTTGAATATTTATTGTTTGCAACATGAAGGATTGTGTTTACTTGATTGTATTATAATTTGATTAGATTAAGAAATATCAGCTATGAGGAAAGATGTTAGCTTATGTATTTAAGGTTATATCTTCTCTTTTATTAGTCTTCAATGTTTCATATATTCTCATTGTAAGTCGTAAGAGAAAAATTTAGAAATATCTTGAAACGAGGTTGATCAAAAAGAGAAAAAAATGAAAATTTGTTTTTAATTTGTTGTAAATATGAGAAGGAGAAAGAGAAGATATTTGAGTTATTCAAGATTTTCTTTACACCTTACTTTCATTCTAGTAAATGACATAGGCTACATAAATTCATATTTTCAATAATATTGCTTATGCAATTGCCTTCATATCGATTAGCCTAATTTATCCTTGGATATACCTTATGTAAACCCTATAAAATTCATGTATTAATTTATGTATTAATTTAAAAGTTTCAATAATGTGCACCCTATACAACTTAAGTAAATTGAGTGAATAATTTTTGTGAGGCTATTAAATCCTATGCGTTTGATTTTAGAAAGATTATCAAAATTTCATTTATGGTGTTTGCTTATGAAATTATATTCTATGATTGACATTTGAACTGTGGATTCTTAAGTTGAAATAGAGAAGAGTTGATAGAGTTAAATTATTATTTGCTTTTTGACAAACCAAAATTTAACTATGATGAAGTTGGTAAATGTTGATTTAGTCATATGTTTAGCATCATGCCTAGGGAATTTTGCTTTTTATTTTAGCAATTTTATTGTTTTTTGTAGATAAGTTGTTCATGTTTCATTTTTAGGGTATAATTCGCTCATTTTCAGTTAAAGGAACAAATTCAGACAAGTTTGGAGCAATTTACAATGGTTTTGACTAAGTTATTGAGTTTATAACAAGTGCATGGCTATGCTGGAAGAGTTTGGAGGCATGTTGATTAATTTCTGCAGAACATGCCTATGTTAACGAGAAACACACCTGTAGCGCCCCCTTACCGTAGGGTACATACCGGAACACCCTTAGGACATTCCAGTACATATGCTATGATAATGGTGCGCTATGATCAATCACTACATTCACTTAACATGGAAACATATATCTCATTCTCTTATTATCATTTAGAAATTCACAACATTTTAAAACCTAAAATTTCCTGATTTTATTTCATAAAAACCCGAAAGTCTACAATGTGTCTTTCAATACTCCTTATAAGTACATCATCAAAACTTAATACAAAAGTACTACATGAAAGAGGAAATACACAAAATCCATCTAATCTGTCCAAAACCCAGTTGACCAACCTTTAAGCCATTACTTCTCTTCCCAAATCGCCAGTCTACATTGTTGGTAGAGTCTCTCAGTATCTAAAGTTGTCTCTCGGTCCTAAAAAATCAGCATTGCAATTTTAGTGAGTTTTGCGAACTCAATGAGGTAACCATCATTGATGGTTCACTCAATTCATGCAACACATCATTTCGCATAACATATATTCATATTTTCTCATAATGATTATGTATAACATTTTTATTTAAGCGTAGGCAATTTTACATTTCAATCAATCAAATATGCTTAACAAAATGCATATGAAATGCTCATGATACTCTTTTCCTAATGTTACGTTGTTGTGACCGAGTGCCTAAACTGTCCCATATTCATTTTGGCTATCGGGCTCATTGAAAATTGTCCCTTATCTGATAGGGATACAGGGCTCATTTTACATAGTGAGCCTTAGGCTCTTAATCACCTTCTAAGCATGAGGTTCTTTTTCACAATTTGAGCTTTAAAGTCTTTTTTGGTGGTTACTGTGGTCACAACTACCATTATCTGATTGTGCATTCATGTATGGAATGCATCTGTCACAATCAATCATATTATGAAGCACATAGTTCGTCACATTCATATACAAGCAGCACTTCAATATACAAGCATCAGATGAATGATCAAAGAAGCATCAGATGAATGGTTAAGAAGCACTAGAAGAATGATCAAAGAAGCATCAGACGAAGGCTTGATCAAGGAAACATCACCATTTATAATAATCATATCTCTTAACTACGATGTCCAAAAATCATCTGCTACATACGGTTGGAAAGAAAAAAGAAAGATCTACAACTTTAATGAAGAAACCTTTCTCTAATTCAGCCTAGATCAATCAAGAATTTCCCCTTAATTTAGAACACAAATTTTACATTCATCTACCAATGTACTACACCAGTTCTCAACTTCATGACAATTTTTAGACTCTTTAAGATAGAATTTAAATTCTATGTCTTCATAAGAATGTAGCCACATGTCTCTAGTTTAATGCAAACTAAGAATCATCTCATTTGGATAACTAGAGAAAATGTTATGGCTAATAGGCTGAAGCATACTCAATGAACATTTTCCAGCCAATCATCTTCAAACTTTCCTGATTTTACACCTAACATAACTTGTACAAAGATCACCCTTTTCTACTTCATTTACTCCTCATTCTCAACTCCATTTCAACTCAATAACATCCACAACCCAATTCATGTTCTATATTTGACCATTAACCAAAAATAGAACATATTTATTGACCCATTCTTAATTGATTTTCTCCACTCATCCTAACACTGTTATATGGATCATCCAACTTCCAAAACATCTCTATAACAAATTATGGGTCATTAATGATCATTCAAAATTACAAAAACCAAGAAATTTGCATAGATTTTTCACCATCCATGTCACACACATAAAACTCATATAATCAAGTCAGCAAGCCTACATTTCTCATCATTCTAGTTTCATTTAACAATACCTATGACATTTAAAGCATAACTTACATGGTTTCAATTCAGATTCTTCAAAAACAACACTAGCCCTATCTCCCAAGCATCACACGTTAATCATCTTCTAAAGGTGGTAGAGATAGGTTTTTAGTGACAATGAGGAAGAAAGATAGCAAAATGCTAGTAGCAAATGGAGGAAAGTGTGATCTTTAAAGTTGATGTGGTAGTGATTGAAGAAAATGAAAATGATGAAGAAGAAGAAGAGAAGAAGCTACGAAAATGGAGGAGACAAAATAAAACACCAATAGCCTTTTTAAGAGAGAAGCATCGTGAATGAACAAAATAGGGGGTATCTTTCAATAAAAAAAATCAATAACTTAAGACATGATTTGGCAAGTGACATATGTCACTTACCGCTTGTCCCATTTCCTAGTTCAAAAATTACCCAAAAATTTAGGAATTTTCCTAAAATTCATCAAAAATTCTAAATTGCTAAATATACTCTCTAATTCAGTTTTCCACATATAAAAACCACAATTCAAAACATAATCATATTTGTACCCAATTATATCCGGAATTATCCATGAATGCATGTACGATTATTTTTATGTGCAAGGATTCAATATTTATGTGTATATCATATAATGCATGAGCATGCAATGCATTTCTAAATCTCTCAGAAATCTCTCATTCTTACTATTTTAGCCTTAACAGGGGTAACAGGATATTACAATTTTCCAAAATCTCAATCTACAAACTGCCATTAAAATAGTAAAATAGAACCAAGGATACCAAAACTAATGCTCAATTTTTACTCAATAATTAAGAAAATAGAATTAATACCAGCAACCGATATAATAATCCAATCATTCAAGCCACCTTGAATAATCACCAAACATTCAATAAAATCTTAATACAAAGTCTTGACTTAAAATAAGGTAATGAAATTAAACCAAAATCAGCACAATTTCAGTTGCTAAACAATAACCCAACCACAGAAATCTTCCAATTCAAAGATATAATCCATACATAACTCCAAACAATTAAATAGTTTTCCTAAGACCTAGGAATCACTAAATAATCAAATGGGTACAAAATAAATGCAGCTTAAACTCCCCTATGAAAACCTAAGCTCCTGCTATTGCCATTGAACCAGAGGATTAGGATGAACTAGCCACGAAAATTCATAGAGGACGTTGTCATCAATGAGCTCCGGTGGTCAGCCATGGAAGGTGGAAGATGATGGTTTGAATTTTTGTGGGAGATGCGGGTGGGTTCGGATTTTGTGGGAGATAAGGACCAAAAATGAAGCCTAAATCCCCTTTTCCTTGTCTGTCCTACTCCTCTTCACGTTTTTCTCTTCACATTTGCATTTTTCTCTTAACGTTCCCACAAAGACTTCAGAAGAACGAATTGGATGCACTATTCATAAGGTTCATAGAAAAGCTAAAGAAATGGCAAAATTACTTGTCTTTTATGGAATTGTAGAAAAGCAAACCCAAGTACCCGAAGTTCCTTAAAGACTTTATCTGCCAAGCGCACTTGGGACGATAATCAAATAGTAGCCATGATGGAAACCTCCAAGTCCTTAATTACCAACCATATGCCCACACAGTTGATAGATCCAAGGAGTTTTACAATACCCTGAGCAGTTAGTAATTTAGAGATTTTAAAATGTTTATGAGAATTAAGTGCAAGTATAAAACTTATGCCTTTGTCAATTTTTAGGAAACTGGGGCTAAGAGATGTGAATCCAACATCTATACATATTCAATTAGCAAATCAGTTGCTAAAGAAATCATTTCACATGGTGGAGGATATACCTGTAAAGTGGACAAGTTTATCATTCTTGTAGATTTTGTCATGTTACACTTTGAAGAAGATCAAAATTATCCGTTAATTCTTAGTATACCATTTTTTACCACTAGAAAAGCTTTGTTAGATTTCCACAAAAACAATCTCATCCTTCAAATTGAAGATAACCAAGTGAAATTCAAAATGAATAAGGTATTAAAGAATCCGAAGGAGGGTAGCTCATTCATGGGAATTAATGAAGTCAAATCTTTAAAAGAGCGAGAGGAAGATGAATAAATGACAGTAGAGATTGAGTTTGAAGAATATAAGGAAGTCTATACTCAAGAAACTAAAGAAGAAGAGAATGAAGAATAAAGGGTACAAGACATAGAGGTTGAAGAAGATATGAAAGTATCTATTCATGAAGTGAAAAAAGAGGAGGAGGCAGGGGTGACTGAGGAAGAATAAGAAAAACTCACCCTCTTATAGGACAAACTATTGGATTCAATAAAAGATTCAGGGATTTTTGTTATTCCCTATTTTATTGACAATTTGTTAGTAAAAAGTACATTACTGAACTTCATTAGTTTTCTTAATTTTATCAATATTTTCCTTTTGATTATCTTGCAATTTGTAGCTTATTTACAGGCTACAAAACTACAATTTTGCGATACAGGTAAAAACAAGTCACTCACAATTGACCCATGTTAAGTGTGGAAGGAAGAGTACTTCATGCTAATGATTTTAACTAGGCACTATTTGAGAGGCAACCTAAGAATTAAGATAAATTTTATTTGATTTATTTTCTTTTATTAGTATTGTTTATTTTTATTTTTGTTTTGTAGGGAAAGAATTACTGGAATTTTATAGCTGAAAGTATCTCCATACTCTGATGCCATTGCCATCACCACTTTAATCGCCATGACAGGTTTTTGTGTTCTATCCCTTATCTTTTTATTTTTATTTTTTTATGTTTTCTTTCCATTTTTTTTATTCCCGCCTTATGTGTTATTTGTTCTTCTAACATTGAGGACAATGTGTTGTCTAAGTATGGGGAGGGTTGTGTGCATTGTATGTTTTTTATTTTGAGTGTGAATTTTGCATGTTGTATGTTAGTCTTGTTTAGGTTTTCAAGATATGACTCATGTGAATGTATCAATGGTTAGGACTTAAGGGAATCATTTTAGCTTTGAACATAGCCTTTTAGGTTGTAAAGATTTATTAGCTCCTGAAATTAGTGTCCTATGCTGCTTTGGTTAAATATGCATGTTAATTAGGATATGATGTTAGTTCGCATTCACCCTAGGAATTTGTCACATATATTTATAATTTTAGTCAATTGAATAAGTAGCATCGTTAGTATCCTTTCATGAGAATGATTGGCTAAAGAAATGAGGCAGGAAATAAAATGTGAAAAAGTGTGTATATCTCAAATAAATAACCATTTTGTTGGCCTTCAGGTTATGAAGAGAGCTAGTAGCCAATTGAGAATGTGGTCTAGCTAAGTAACCAATAGACATTCATTACAAATGTTTGCCTTCACGTCAAAAGGCTAGAATGACATTTCAACCAAGCAAATTAGTAAAACGTGACCTAGTCGAGTAACCAAGGGACATTCATCACAAATTTTTTCCTTTGCATCAAAATACTAGGTCAATGTGAATGAAAATTAACCAAAATAGTGTTTTTATAAATAAAACCTACTGATCTTTATGAATAGCTTGAATTTTCATAAAAAGCTACTTAGGGATAGTTACAATTTTGATTGACTAAATAATTATCAATATGTGTGTGCATATGATGCGGTGAATGAATTTGACATTAAGGTCTTGGTTAGTATGTATATTTAATCTGATTTCATAAGTTAATAAGTTAGAACAACTTGAAGGTTTGTGTTTGAAGTTAAATTAGTTTCAAGAAGTTCAATGTCGTTGTACCATTATTGCATATGCATGTTGATATATGTTATTGGTTAGTGTGTTTGTGTTCTGTTTTGTTCCTTTTTTTTGGCTTCAAGACAAGCAAAAGTTTAAGTGTGGGGATGTGATAGTTACAAGTTGCATTATGTTTTAGTGGTTAATTTAGAAAGTTTTTAGTTGTTAATTATATTATTTGTGCATGTTTAGGTTTAGAATTATGTTAGTGTGATTATGTGTTTGTATTTTTAAGTGTTATGTAGTTTAGAGCATGCTATCGAGCTTTAATTTTATGCATTTGAGGTGTTTTCATGTGTTTATTAGTGTTTGAGACTAGATAAGAAAGATTGGAGAAGCTTGGAGAAAGCTTGGAGGAAGACTCAAGGCCACGATCATGACATCCTAGTCACGATCGTGACAAAAACATCCCAGTAACAATTGTTAAGATATTTTATTTTTGGCATTATTTGATCTATCTTTTGTGATAAGAAAGTTGACTTGGTATTAGATTCCAGTATCTTAGACTATGTAATATTTCTGGAAGTTATGATTTTGAGCAAGGAAGGAATCCTAAATGAGATAGATTCTTAAAGAAGGAAGATTTTGTTGGAGATAAACATGCAGTACATAATCCTAAAGTAGGTAGGATTCATTGGGGAAAAATTAGAAGGACAACTATCGATTTTTGGCGGCTGAGTTTTGTGTACTTAGGTGAAAATACGCAATCCATCTATTAATATATGCAGCTACTTTTTTGTGCTTTGGTGATCAATATATATTCTATTGATGATTTGTGTGGCTGCTATGCATGGGTTTCTTCGATGATCAATTAAGAAGTTTCACAACAGACTTTTGCTGTACAACTTCCTAAAATTATGGCTTAATGTGGTTGCACACTTAGGGGAGTGTTCTATGACTCAACTGTTCTTTTGTTTCTTATAATTCTTGCTTTAATCACTTGAGACCTTATTTTCTTTGTTTCATTCATTATTTCAAAATCTTTTGTTGAGATAAGCATCAGGTGGTCATGCTATTAGGTATGAGATAACTTTTAAAAGTGTGAGTACGAGTGGATAGCACTAAAAAGTGAGTGGTATCAGCTCCGTAATAGCCTTGTGTAAGACTATTATACTTTAGTGAAAGTTGATTAATCTAGGTAAAGGCCCCGAAAACGTAGGTTGGATGTGTCGAATTGTATTAACAAATTTCTTATGTGTATTTATTTGTTGCACACTTGATTTTTCTGTTTGTGATCACATTCTAAAAGTTGTAGTTGCTAACCCATTTACTTTCTAATAAGGAACTATAAATCTTAGTTTGAAGCAGCTATAACATAACAAAAATTTTGCAAAACCTCAACCTTTGAATTTTTCAATTAGTATCAGAGCCTGGTTCTCCTCTTGAAAACTTGGTGTGTCAAGTTAGTGTAAATTAGTGTTCTGCACTCGTACCTACTAGAGAAGGAGCGTTGATTACTAGGCCATCTTTACTAGAATGTTCTAAGAATCTTGCTAAGAAATCGAGAATGAAAGTGTTTATTCAAGCACAAGGGGCTAAAGCCTGGACTTCTGTGTTGAATGGTTGGACTCATCTTATGACAACTGATGAAAAGAATGAAGTGTTACCTAAAGATCCATCTAAATGGACAAGGACTGAGGAAGAGAAAGCATTTGGTAACTCTCAAGAAATGCATGCAATTTTCAGTGCTATAAATGAAGAACGTTTCAATATGATATTAACTTATGAATTAGCAAAAGAAGCTTGGGATACATTACAAACCATATATAGGGGATCAAAAACGATGATAGTGTCAAAACTTCAAATGTTGGCTACTAGATTTGAAGAGCTTAAGATGGAGGCAAGTGAAACTATTGGAGATTTTCATGAGCGGCTGCATGATATCGTCAATCAAGCATATCAACTTAAAAGAATTACTCAAATCTTAAACTTGTCAAAAAAAACCTTGACATTGTTGCCTCCTATATTGATACCGAAGATTGCAACTATTGAAGAAGCTCATGATATTATTGATTTATAGTTAAATAAGGTGATTGGAATTCTCACAAACTTTGAGATGAACCTATTGAGGGATAAGTATGGGAAGAACAAAGGATTGGCACTATAAGTCAAAGTCGCTAAATCTGTGAATGATTCAAGAGATGACTATGATAAAAATGTAGATCTGGTGTTGCTAACAAGAAATTTCAACAAGTGGCTGAAGAAGGTAAAGAAAGACATGAGTTGAGAAAGAATGGTGGGAGTTTATAGAACTATAACTTCAAATAGCAAGCAAAAACTCAAAAAGGTGAAAACAAGAAAAGAATATACAATTTCATAAGTGTCAAGGTTTTGGGCATGTGCAAGCGGAATGTGTTAAGACTCTTACAAGGAGAAAAGGAAAGTCCTACACCATGATTAAAGTGAAAATAAATATGAAAGTGAGTATGGTAGTGAAGAGAAAATTGTGAGTCATCAGGATGCGTTGGTTTCTTTACGTAAAGAAAGTCCAATTGCTTGCTTAGTAGCAACTAGTGAAGAAACTGACGATGAAAATACAGATGTTTCAATGTTAAACTCTAATTCAGATAGCAACAGTGATGACAGTGACTTAGAATTTAAAAAGGAAGATATTAGCAAGGCCTATGAACTGATGTATAGCAAATAGGTGAAGACATGTAAACAAAATGAGAAGTTAAAAAGGTAGAATTCTACCATGAAAATTGTTATTCAAGATTTGGATAAAAATTTAGTGCCAACAAAAGATGAACTTGATGAAACTGCTAAACCTCGAATTTTTTCTTGGAGATTTGATTTATTGAATGAAATTGATAGTGAATAAATTGTTTTGAATGGTATTAAAAAGCAAGAAATGAATAATGAAAGTGTGAGAAATTGGAGAATTAAGAAAGTTTGAATTTTTGGGACAAATGGTAATAGTGTTGACTTTTTGGAGACTTTGATGTATTAGGGCCAAAATGCCCTCTAAAGCTTTGAAATAACTTATGTTTTGATAGTAATGAAATTCATTTGGGATTAATTGTGTTTTGCCAATGTTTGCTTCAATCATGATTTTACATTGTTTGGAAAATGTAAATAAAGGTAAGTTTATGTGTGCTGTGGTTTAAAGCAATTTCTGGACTGTTGTGGTTTGAATTGGAGCAAGTAGTCTT
>JANKOE010000009.1:4803861-4825516 GCA_026284465.1 Erythroxylum citrifolium | reverse complement strand
TTAATATATTTTATTTTATTATCATATTAATTATTAATAAAATAAAAAGCATATATTTATTAATTAATAAAAATTAATTACCTTTACATATTTAAAAATTATTGTATTTCTATTAAAAATAATTATATGTAAATTAATACATCAATTAATAAATTTTATTTTAATGCATTCAACCCCAATACACGACTTCTTTGGAAATGGTTGAACATACTTAGACTAATAGGAATGGTTAAAGATCAAATTTGCAGGGACAAGGTAAATTGGTTTTCCTTATTTTTTTAAAGTTATGTTTTTAGAAGTCATTTTACACATAAACGGCTAATACTAAACAACTAATTTTACCAAACATCTCTAACAAACAGCTAATGCAATTCGCTGGTCAAATCAGCTGATAGAATCAGCCATCAGCTAACAGCTAATACAATCAACCGATTGCCAAACAGGGCCTTTATGTTTTTGACACTCCGATTCCAATAGAGCCTAGTTCAAATGTGATTGATGAGGCTTGAGAGAGATATTAACGTTATATTAATGACATTTAGCAAGCTACATGTGTAATGTTAGTTAGTATGTCTCCAGAGTTTCAGAGGCAACATGAGAACATAGATGGTCCTACTATTACTATGCATCTCAAGGAGTTGTCTGATACACAAGGCATGGTAGAGTTGTATCAATTCTCTAAGGCATTATTTCAATGTAATATGGTAGAAGGATCTTCAGTGAACTTGCACATGATGAAGATGATTGAGTCTATTAAAAATTAGCCCAATTATATTTTGTCATGAACCATGAGTTAAGCATTGATCTGATGCTATAGTTTCTCAGTTTTTTTCACAATTTGTTATGAACTTTCATATGAATCAAAAGGATATGTCATTGCTTGAACTGTTGAATATGCTCAAGACTATGGAGGGGTGCCTTAAGAAGGAACTCAGTTATGTTCTTGTCGTGGATTCTTTTAAGATAAAGATAAAGGGCTCTAAGAAGAATAATAATAAGAAACAAAAGGATTCTACTAAAGTAGTAAAGCAAAAAGGTGGTATTAAGAAGAAGAGCAATAACAAGGGCACATGCTTTCATTACGGAGTCAATTGACTCTGGAAGAGGAACTGTTCATCTTATCTTGCTACCTTGAAAGATAAGAAACTTAAGGAAACTGTTTCTTTAGATATGTTTATGATTAAGATCAATCTTTCAACTTCTGTTTCATATTCTTAGGTATTAGATACTAGATGAGGTTCTCATATATGTAATAACATGCAGATGTTAACATGGAGTAGATCGTTGAAGAAAGGCGAAGTGAATCTACAAGTTGGAAATTGAGTAAGAGTTGCTGCATTAGTTGTAGGAACTTGTAGTATAGCGTTGCTTTTTGACCTTGTATTAGAACTAAATAATTGTTATCATGTTTCTGTAATTACAAAAAAACGTCATTTCTATTTCTTATTTAGATTTGAATGGATTTGTTTTTATTATTAAAAATAAGAGTTGTTCTTTTTATAAAGATGATGTTTATTTAATAGATTTGAATTACTTATAAACGGATTGTATGAATTAGATTTTAAAAGGCCAATTATTATCATACATAGTAAGAAAAGAAAGTTAAGTGATCCATCTTATTTATGACATTGTTGGTTAGATTATATTATCGGAATTAGAATCACTAAGTTACATTAAAAAAAAAATCCTTTTAGTTACGAATTATATTCATGTGAAACTTGTGAACCTTATTTGTTGGAAAAGATAACCAAAATACCCAATGTGCCAGATGCTAGAGCTAATACATTTTCAAATGATTAGGCAAAGATACTTCACAAAATGCAGCACGGCTGCCACTTTTATGGGGCTGAAGAAGTCCTTGATTGATGGAAGAAAACACGATAACAACCCTAAGGTTAACTGTTCTGTTTTAAACAAATGAAACTTTTAGATAGTTAACTGTTCTGTTTTAAACAAGGACAATATCTTCTCTTCAACGATAAAATGGGTGTGATTAGTAATTTTCGGGGAAAAAAAAGGATGTGATTAGCTTAAATCATGGCTCAATCTTTTCAGATATTATATATCCATATGGTACATGAACAGCAATGAAGATTAAAAAGTCGACGTTGGGGACCATCCTGCTGGAGGTTGGATGCCAAACTTCCCACTAAACCACTCAATCCAATAGTCAATTATCTCGTCTTCAATTTGATCTGGGGACCATGGTGTATCGATTCAGTACCACTTCCTTAAAAAGAGAGGGATAGACCACTGGTTTTAGACCCCACAGTGTCAACTCCATTCTTGCCTGTAATGAAGGGATTTGCCTGATCTCAATTACGTACAGTGTATGTTGGTAATCATGCAGTGGTTAGGCTCACACATCAACTTAATCTTTTCAATTAATCTGATTATACCGAAGCAAATCGCATGCAGGCCTGTTACGCGTTAAACGTGTGAGTCATATTCAAGTATCTTTCCATGCAATGCATGGAGACAGCAGCATATTTGGATCACTTATTGAATTAACATAAATTAGCTTGATAAACAGCTGAATTTTGCACAGTAGAATGATTTTGATCGATGACTCCCAATACAACACTACTTTCTCATTCTAAACTTGGGTGGGTTTAAGGGAATGGCCTTTTCTTCTTGAGAAGCATCTAATTGGCATAAAGCCTTCACAATTTTGTCAGAAACATCAGGCTTAGGGCCGTCGATCTTGACTCTATGCCTTGTACTGTCATTCATGACCAAAGCTGTGCCAATAGCCTCTGAATCACTGTACCGTGGCATCATAGGGGGTAGCTTTGATAGCAAAGCTCCAAGACTACATGATATGGAAGGCAAAAGAGGTGGTAACGACCAAATGGACGATCCTGTAATAGCAGTTTGGGGACTGTTCCATCCCAGGTTGATGGATTTGATCGGAGAATTGTAATGTGTTTCATCAAACAATCTCTTCAAGCCAACTACTTGTCGTTTATCATCTGGAAATGCTGTTTCTTGTTTTTCAACCATCGGGCCATTGGGTTTAAGGACATAAGGATGTTGGACGGGTAGGTACGGCCTCTGAATGGCATAGACTCCTGGTAAGCTCTGGAGATAGCTAAATTTCCTTTGTACGCTGATTACTAGATTAAGATCCTCGACAATCTGAGAAATGAACGTCGACCATTATTAGAGATATCGCACACTAGTTGCAGGGAACTTAGACAGGGAATGAGAAAGAGACCTTGTCAAAAGATCCCAATTGAACGATGCCTTCTCTGACTGAAATGATGGCAATTGTCTGCGAAAGAACAAAGTTAGAATAAGACATTACGGCTTCGTGATAGGAAATTTTTTATGCTAGCTCATCTCAAACGTACTAATGATATATCAACAACCTCAATTCCTGAAGTGAATTGAAACTCCCATGCCCTTGGTTGCTGTATATTATAAAATAATAGAAAGGTCAGCAAATCTCCGAAATTTGCATTTGTTCATCTGATAGCACAACTTTGAACTAATATTCTTACAGGTTCAATGGACATATTCCAGGAGGAGGTGAAGTTAGGATCACTCTCATTTGGGTTCTCTTTGAATACCCATTTGTGACTGTTATCCGCTGCAACCTTTCCCACTAGTCTGAAACCAGTTAACATGAAATATCCTTCTATTTACTTGCCACCAAAAGAGAGAAAATCATGTGAATGCACAAAAACCTCACCCTTCTCCATAGTTGTAGACCTCATGAGACATTTTGAAGAAGACGTCTGCTCCAAACCTCCCCTTCATGTACCCACTTGTCGTCCTCTCGCATTCACAAAAATCACAGAATCCATCTTCCCAGACAAGGATCCTGGAAACAGTAGGAAAAAGCAACATACATTAGAATCCAGAATTATGGTAAAGACTTAAGAATTTAACACCCAAATCAATTAATTACCAGTTTCTTTTGTTCCCTTTGGAAAGATCAAGTGCAGTGCCTCCATAATCCCACCTGGAAAAAAGAAATGCAAGACTTGTAGACATTAGGCATTAAGCTCAATATGTAAATCATATTTCTTTAAAGTTGTTTTATATAATTGTCGGTTTGTAACAGGACACTTTATAAAATATTCATACTTTGGTGGTGGATAATTCCTAGGCAATATCCTCCAGAAGACTGCATACACCCACTTAGAAGAAGGAGAAGAATCTGAAGTTGAACACAAGCTCCTGAGAGTGTGCTGCAACAGACAGTTGAGCATGGGAAGTCCAGCTTCCATTGTAGACAGAGAAAGAGAGAGAGATGAAGAGATTGAGCTGCCAATAGACAAGACAATATTAATTAGAGTCACAATTGCTAAAAGGGAAAAGACTAGACAAAGGATTTTGAACAACCAAGCGCTTCAAAGAGGAAACTTGAGAGTGTAAAGCCACGCTCCATTAGTAGAGCACTATCAGACAGTATTAAAGGTTACAAGTTGGCAGTTAGGAACTTAAAATGGCAGGCTCTATAATCTAATCCGATACACGTTCTACTGAGGAGCGAGTGTGCATGCCAGTTTTTGTGCAGACAACTCCTCCTGGTTGTCTAAAGAAACTTTAATTATTTGCTTGCTCCCCGGGAAGAGCTATAACAAGTGTGCTGTTGTCCTGCCAAGTTCTGTTATCAACTTCAATTAACGCCGCCCAAATGCAAAAATTGCTCATTTGTGATGATAATGATATAGGACGAAGTCACGGAAAGAATCACTTCATAAAAATACAAAAAAAAAAGGTTCGGTATATTTATCAACCTCTCTAAATCTCCACAAAACAATAAATTTTGTGTACCGAATATGTTGACTTTCTTAGTTTTTTATTTTTAGATTAGAGGAAACCTTATATATGGGTCAAGTGGACACATCTCTCCGAGAGTTCAACTAGCACACCATTTCACAGATGGGTCAAGCAGGCGCACCTCATCATTGAGGACCTAAATAGTTTTCCACCTATAGGTAAAACCTCGGCTGCTCCATACTCTTACAGAAGTAGTAGCAAAGCTACTGCTAAGATTTGCCCACCCTCAAATCCCTCAAAAAAAAATTTATTAAAGGAGATATATATGCATATAGAAGGTTGCCCACCTAAAAGAATGTCGTTGCTTATGGTGGATTGGATTAAAAAAAAATTGCCCCCCTGAAACAAATTTCTGGCTTCGCCACTGTACAGAAGGGGCTAGCATGGAATCGAATCTGAGACCTAATTGAAATTAAGTCTCGCTCTCAACCATCGAGCCACACCCCTTGAGTGTAATTTTTATTTACTAACAAATAACAAGCAACTACTTTGTTACGTTAGATATTTTTTAAATATATGTAATTTGTCAAACTAACTGAAGAAATTAACTTAAATAATGAATATTGATTTTTTTAATGTAAAAATATCTTATCACATTTTAAGTGTGGGAGACTCTTTAACCACACGAAAGAAATTTCTATTAACAATTAAAGGGAACTGAGATAGTAGGCAATTCTAGAAATAGTCTCTCCACATTGTAGGGATAAGGCTGTGTACTATCAGGCCTCTCGGACTTTGCTTTAATGCAGAAATTCAGAGTATGATGATGATGATGAGATAATAGGCAATTAGTCATCAATTGAGTAATTTGTCTAAGGCTGGTCCAATTCTATTATAATTTTTTAGTTTTAGCTACTTAATTTTGGATTTTATATTTTTAGATGAAAATAAAAGTTTATTTAGTTGTTAATATTAATATATTTATACTTTTATTATTGACAATAACAAAATACTAGATTAAAGTCGAAGGTTAAGAATTTAGTAAAAATAAATTTCAAATATTGTATATAATATTTATTTATTTTTAAAATTTTATGCATCATGAAGATATTTAAAATTTTAAATATTAGCTACATATAAAATTAAATTAAATAATTAAACTATATTATTTATAAATTTTTAGTATAAGTTCATATATAATAATTGAATAGTATTTATTTAAACAATAAAACAATCTCTTTATATAATTTTAATAAGTTATGGAAATTAAAAATTAAAAATATAAATATAAATAAGAAATGTAGTAAAGTAAAACAAATCTTTTACTGAAATTTAAAATATAAATATAATATACAAAACAGAAATGAAACCAAATATTTAATTTGCAGTTGAATTGGGTTAATAGATGTTTGATTAATTTTCAAGCACTTTTGTTGTTACTTTACATGAAAATTATTTTTTTTGGTTGTCCACGAGGTGTCTTTCGTCTTAGGCAGATCTCAACTATAGAAAGACACCTTTAAATTATCCACACTTAGACTAATTTTCGCTCGAACCGGGTAGGTCCCTCGCAGGAGGCAAAGCTCTGGCCCTAAGTTTTAAACAGCTATATACATAAAGAGAGTTTAAAATCGCAACCTCATTTAAGCTAGAAAAGCTCCTTATCAACCCAACCACGCCTTGAGTTATACGAAGACTAAATTTAACAAAACCTGACGGAGACCTCAGACCTTCAAATCATACCGTCTCCTCCCTTTCCATAACAGTCCCCCATCAAATTTTGTCACAAACTGAATTGGAAGAGTGTTGGCGTTTGTATAAAGTTCGTGGCGATCATTGGTGGCAACCACATGCTGTTGAAAACAACATTTCCTTTGGCAAAATGGGTGCATACCCCACTCAGATAGAGCCTATACGAGTGTCCCCTCTACTGTCTACTCTATCATTGCAGCTCCTTCCTCTTACCTTAATGAAGGATTTATGAGGGAATAATTGCATTAGACTAGACTTAAGTGCTCATTGACTGGAAGATACGAGTGTGAAAGTTGAAGAAGCAAAAAATATCCCCAGTCAATTCACAACAATAAACAATTGCTGTTCTCACCAACTCAAAGCCCATAGGTAAGCGGCGATTACTCATTCTCAGTCACAGTTCTCATTTAATTATCGGTCCCATTGTATATAAAGCAACCAGCCATGCTGCAAACATGAAGATGGGAATGGTACATTGACATCTGCAAATCAATACAGAAGAAAAAGCAAGCATTCCATTTCCTTTACAATTATCAGTACCAATCCTGCTCTCTCTCCATTGGTAAACAGACTCCAAAACTATCAAGCGCAAGTATCCGTGGCACCACAATCCAACTAACGTTTCCTATTGTCAAAGGAAAAGCCTTTGTCGCTTTTAATTTCCAAACGTTCCTTTCCAGTGGCCTTAGATATTTCACGCTATTGTTTGTAGAATCGAGTCTCCAACTCAGAAGTCGCAGGGTAGTTAGAAGAAAATGATCTACCGAGCTAACGATTTCACGTGTATTTCATTTTGCTTTGTATTTATCATTTTCAGGACTCAATCATTAAACTTCAACATAAATTTTCGTGATTGACTGTCATATTGCCTAGATATGAAAATGTTAAAAGGTTTATAAGTGGTAAGGGTCAACTATATAAACAACTAGTTCTAGTTATTTGGACAATAGTTGACCCAGGCCCAATTCTTATTAGTAGACTCTACACTTTACCCATATTAAAAATTTGATATGGTATCATAGCAGGTTTGGTCCGGATTATTAATTTCCCGGTTGTCCGTCTGGATGTTCATTCCCAGCGGCCCGGCCCGGTTTCCACTGCGTATATTTCAAGTGACAACTGGATGTTCAGTCTCAGTTGCACTTGAGGGGGAGTGTTAGAGTGTCCTATATTGCCTATACATGAAAATGTTAAAGGATTTATAAGTGGTAAGGGTCAACTATCCAAATAACTAGTTCTAGTTATTTGGACAATGATTGACCCAAGCCTAATTCTTGTTAATGGACTCTACACTCTACCCATATTAAAAATTTAACACTTCGTATTATAGACTTGTAGTCACCGTCCAGTGAAAAGTATCGATGAGACGTAAGGTCTAAAAAGATTCTATAATATACAACTCTACTCTTATCTGATACAAAGATTGTTTTCAATAAATTCATATTTAATACAAAAAAAACTTCAACGTAAATCATATAAGAATAATAATGAGTTGTTAAATTGACAAGCATTAATTATTTCAAAAGTGATTATTTAAGTATAAATTATAGCACGTTACTATATATAAAAGGTTTTAAATAGTTGTACCAAAGACAGATTAGGCCAGCATAAAAAGTTTGTGGGCAAAATTCAAACCCAATCGGAAACTTAAATTCAAATATATTTTTAGATTAGGAATCAATCCTGTAGGTCTTTGCCTTAAAAGTTTGGATTAAATCCTCTAAAGGACTTTGTGGTCCTTTTTGCTAATAAATGAAAAAGGTCTTAAAAAAAGAAAATAAAAGGTTAAAAATATATTAACTTCTCTTTGTAATTTAATTAATTTCATTAAAAATTTTACAAATTATTTAATTAGAGAATTAAAGATAAATTAATTGAGTTTAATTTATCTAATCCTAAATATTATTTAGGGTTATAATTTATATACATTGTCAACATATTTAGAAACTTAATGAGTCACATATAAATAACATGCTAAAGAGAGAAAAGTTATTTTAATCATATTAGATTTGATTATAAAATTTGAGAAACTTTATGATTGAGATATTTAATAAATAAGGATCAATATGAAATATTAAATTTCATTTGGGCATAATTTGTACTTAATTAGAATTAATTTTATTTCTAATTAATGTCTAGTTGAAATTAAAATTTTATTGCAATTAAATTATTATAATATCCATAACTTATTATAAATAGATTTAAACTTTAAGGTAGCTAGTACTCTTAACCTAGCTTTCAATGCAACAGACTACTAACGGTTGTAGAGTTTTTTCACCAGGTTCTGTGAATACCATTAAAAATCAGACACTTATGTAGCTACAGTAGTTAAGATGAGACGATTTTAAAAATGATTCAAGGGATATGAAAAAAAAACCAAGTTTCAGAATAAGGTACAATTTACGATTCATTGTTTATAATGATTTATAGTTAATTATTTTATGGAATTCAAGTCAGCTTGGCTTTGAGAAATTAATATAAAAAAGTTTTGTAATTATTCTATTGCATGCAAAGTCAAATCTTATTTTGATTTCTCAATAGTAATATCATAACAGACTTTCTATAACTTGATTAAGTGTTTGATTGTTATAGATCTTAAAGTTTGGAATCAAAATTGTAAAAGTTACAAACCTTAAATTATGAAAAAAAAAGTTAAGATGAATGCCCATTAATCATTGAATTAGATTTAATTATAAAATTTGAAAAGTTCAGATGAATGCCCTTGGATCCTTAAGCTACCTCAAATCTGAAACGTTCAAATATATATATGTTTTTTGGATGGCGAGTTAGTAATCCATGCTGGTTGTTTTCACTAAAGAAAAACTCATCAGTATTTAGAGATGGCAATTGGGCCTGGCCCAGCCAGGCTTGCCTCGACCTGAAGTCAATGGCCCAGTTTGGGATTGACCGAGGCTCAGATCTATTTTATGAAAAAATTAAGCCTGGTTTGACCCAAGCTTGACCCTTATAAGCAAAAGGACATCGTTTTTGTTTTTTAAAAATTTTTGAAAAATTTTGGAGCCAGGCCGAGTTGGTCTGGGGCTCGATAGGACCTTTGGTAAGGTTAGGCCCCAACAATAAGATATGAGATATTTCCAATGCGATATTTATTTCTTTTATAGCTATGCTTAGCACTATAACTTACGTTCAGTGGTTTCAATTAAATCAATTAGTAAGATTTCATATTATATATGGAATGCTAAGACTTTGAAATAGTCAAAGTTAATGATTTTGGCATGTGATGTTTAGTTGAATCATGTATTATCTAATATGTTTAAAGTTAAATTAGATAATAAAAATTTATGTGATATCCAAAAAGTTGGATATAATCTTACAGACCTATCGAACAAATTGTGCATTTAAATGAACACTTATAGAAAAATGGTTCTTAAGATAAGAAGTGAAAGTAAGATCAAATTTGAACAGTTTGAATCTTATAATAATCTAATTGGAGCTAATGTCTTTATTGATATATTTGATGTATAGATGAAAAGGCTACGAGACGATAGAATATTCAATTTTATGATGAATTCAAAGAGTTTATTTTAAAGATGGTTATGAATTTATCATGTCTACAAAAAGGTTAGCGGGAGTATTAATAACCTCTTAAGTAGGAGTATATAGAGATATATTGCTCATAGAGAATAACAATTCATATTTTTAATTGTTGAAAATATAATTGTCCAAGAACAATTCATATTGGATGTGAACAGGTGACAAGTTAATTCTAGATATTGTCCAAGTGTATAGATAATATACAAAAAATGTTTAGTATTTGATATTTAATACTTGTGAAGTATTAAAAATATCCATTATTATATGCATGAGTTGATATTTGAGTTCAATGTTATAAGAATATTAACTTTAGAAATAAATCTTGATTAAGGTATATTTTACTTAAAACAATATTATTTTGAGATTAAAAAGGTTCCAATATAGTAATAATTACTAATTAAGCCATAATACATTTTTTTATTTAGTGAAAATGATTATTTGTATCAATAAGTTATTTAATAAACGCGATATAGTTCCTTGAATTGTTCAAGACAGTAATATACTGTAGAACATCAGAGTCATTCGATCCGCGAAAGGAGTTAAGGTCTCATTAAAGATCTAAGTATGTGTTTAGGTAATCTCTCATAATTATAATGATAATTAAGATTAAAGTTGTAAATTTTAAGCCAGCGCTCACTATAGAAAATCTTGTAGAATTCGCTCATTAGACTAGGGTCTCAACAGTAACATGATCGTCGTATGGTGATGTGGTATAAGATGTTTAAACGATTGACTTAAAGCAAGTGAGAGACTGTTGGTTTATGCCTTACAATGGTTGGTTGTAGTTTAGTGACAAAATAAGTTCAAAGCATTTTTATCTTATACATATTTAGACGTATATGATAAAGTTTATGAGATAATTATACATTGAAAATGAAATTATGATGAGATTATAATTATGACATTCATATTACAATTATGTATTATCTCTAAATTGTTCTTAGCCATTATTCTATTGAGACTGGACATTAATAGAACATAAAAGCGCTAGCAAATATTATGTTTTTCCTTATGAATGACGTAGTTGATCTCATATACTAAAGTATGAAGATACTAAAACAAAATATGGGGGTATTTGTTAAAGAACAAGTTCATTGAACTGATCTCATATGAGAATTCCATTTGGAATATTAATTGTATGTTTATGAAAATTCTTATTGCGATGATTATATAAGTTATCCTTTGACTTGAGATCTCCAAAGTTATCTTATATAGGGATTGTTATATTTCCATACTATTTATAACTAGTTTTAGTCAATGATAGCTCAGTTAGTAGTCATTGGATATGGCATAAACATATGCATGTAGTTGAGCGATCAATATAAGATTCATCAGTTTATAGTAATTAGGGAGAATGATTCATTGTTCTTGATTATTATTAATTCGAGAAATCCTTGAATAAGGTGAAATGATATTTTGTAAATAGTCTACAAATGCTATTAATGTAATCAATTACTAATGATGAAGAATTAACATGATTGAACTCAAATAGTATAGACATTAATTTCATACTCTATATCTAATCGAAGTATTATATAATGAAAAGATTGAATTATACAGAAAAATCGTGCACAAAAAGGCTAGTCAAAATTATTTTGACATTCCTAAATATTCGAGTGATCATGATATGTTGATAGATACTAATCTTAATATATGAATATAAATTGTTTAATTAGAGAATTAAAGGTAAATTAAAGGAGTTTAATTTATGTAATCCTAAATATGACCTATGGTTATAATTTATATCCATTGCCAACATATTTGGGAACCTAATGAGTCACAACGCAAAGAAAAAGTTAAAGAGACAAAAGATATTTTAATCAAGTTGGATTTGATTGTAAAGTTTATAATTAACTATGAGATATTTAATAAATAATAATCAATATAAGATACTGAATTTTATTTGGGTATAATTGATATTTAATTAGAATTAATTGTAATTTCGATTAAAATTTAGTTGAAATTAGGACTTTATTTCAATTAAATCACTGTCAAGAACCTATTATAAATAGGCTTAAGTTCTAAGAGAGCTAGCACTCTTGGCCTAACATTCTTTGCAACAGTTGTAGAGTTCTCTCAACATATTCTATGGTTATTATTAGAGGTTGGACACTTGTATGGCTACGGTGATTTAGATGAGTCGATTTCAAAAATGATTCGAATGATACAACAAGAAAATGATCAAGCTTTAGAATAAGTTACAGATTACAATTCATAGGTTATAATGATTTATAGTTAATCATTTTATAGAATTTAAGTGATATTGGCTTCAGGAAATCAATATTGTAATTATTTCGCTATACTCGGGATCGAATCTCGCCTTTATTTTTTAATAGATAAAGAAGTTGAAGATAGTAGGTAAAGTTTTGCTTCCAATATAGATTTTGTTAACATATAAAGAACTAATTGTAAACTTTTCAAAAAAAACATAAATTTCTCCATGCACAAAAATCTTGTGTAAAAAAGTTTTAAAGGGCAAGGAGTTAATCAAGTTTGATACAACTACGGGTCAAGATGTGTTACAGTGTTGTATGGTTTGGGCTTAACTCTTTACTCAGTTCAAAGCATATGACTCGAATCAAAACTTATCGAATTTTGGACAGCTCGAAGTTCGATTGAACTTAAAACATTTGGTTTGAAGTAGAGCCCAATTAAAATTTGAAAGATTAAAAAATAACTATTTATGAATACATAAAATGTTGATGTTTTGTTATATATACATTATACAAAACCATGTTATTTTGTATAGGAATAACATATTTAAAAGTGTGTACTCTTTTAAGATTTTTTAAATTTAGTATCCGAACTTTTTAAAATTTTGAATTGAATAACCAACTTTTTAAAATCTTAATAATTTAGTTTAAAATATTATATTTTGATGATATGATATATTTACTGAATACAATGTAAATGTTCATTTATTAGTCACATGAGCAAAAACTAATATTTTAAACCAAATTGTTAAGTTTTTTAAAAATTGGTCATTCAATTAAAAAGTTTTAAAAACTTAATGACTGAATTTACAAAATTCCAAAAGATTAAACAATTTGGAATTGGTTGTCCCTTTTATGTATGAAAGAAATTCGAGCTTCATTTTAATAAAAGCAAAATTTTTATTCAATTCGTATAATAAATAGATCCTAGTTAAAACAATTGGAGTATGTCAGATGATAAAGCATTTTTAAACGACAGGAGCTTATTAGTCAATAGGAACCTTTTGTGGGATAGGACCCTGCTTAAACAAGAGGAGCCTACTAGATGATAAATTATGTTAAAACAATTTTAAAACATAAGCTTCTTGTTAAAACTGAAAGGAACCTCTTACAAGTTGAAAACAGAAGGAGTCTTTTAAAACCAACACACACAACATATAATGCGAAAATTTAAAAGTTAAAGAGAGAGAGAAGAAAGACGTAGTCGATTTATACTAGTTTGGCTTACAATTTAAGCCTACATCCAGTCCTCAAGTATTCAACTTGAGTGTTTCGCTATAAAAATCGAGTATTAAATTTGACGAGCCTCTTCAAACTCACAAGTACATATTTTTCAAGATTCTCCAACTTTTCACACTCGAATTGTATAACAAGCTTCTAACAAGCTCACGGAAAAACAAAATAGCAATTTCTCTCTTGATAGAGTGATTTCACTTTCAAAAGCAAAATAGTAATGATATGATTCTCAAGAGTATAGATGCTACTCAAAATGCTTCTACAATCTGAATATGTTCACTTTGTTTTATAAGTATTGTTGCTCTTCGTTAAATAGTCAATTTCTTTGACTAGTCGTTGCTTTACTCGTATCTTTAGTTAACTGGATGGATTTAACCTTAAATAATTTCGATGTCATCTTTGTCAAAAACTTCCAGTAATCACAGAGCTAATATATGACCTTCATAATTAATAGAATCCTTTCGGACAACTAATTTCAAATAAAATAAGTTCATAAAGAAGATTCCTGTAAGAAAGATAGCGTATTTTTTATGATTTTCTTTTCTTTTTAATAATTAGGTCGATAATTTTACAAGGAAATAAATCTAATTTGAATTTTGAAATATTATACAATTATCATCAAAATTGTTAAAATAAACTATGAGCTAACACATTTGAGATCGAAAGAAAAGATTTTGACTTAACTTGAAAACTTAAAATTTTAGAAGAATTTAAATTTAATTTAAAATTCAATCAATCGCTCGTAAAGTTCACGTCAATAGATCCGCTTGAGTCCCGACCCCTTTTGACATTACAAGGGTATGCTTAGTTTGGGGTATATTAATGGAATGAAATGAAATGAAATATTATTTCATCGCTTGGGATGAGATTTTATAATGGAATGAAATGAAATGAGATGAAAAATGAGGGTCTCATATTACATCCTGGTTGGGTCGGATATTTCGGGCCCAAGTCCAATCTCTCAGGCCGATCGATCAGTCTCATCCCATAGACTGATTCGGGCTCAACCCACACATTCACAGCCCATCGGCATGAGGGAGCCTCCCATGCACGAACGTAAGGGACGCAGAAACCTGGAACCTAGCAAGAAATCCTATATAAGGTACCATCTTCTCTCAACAAAGGTATGCCGTCTTAAGCCTAGTTTTTCTCTCTGCATCCTACGAACCCCACCTTCACCAAAAGCCTAACTTGAGCGTCGGAGAGGCTAATCGGGATCTCACCCCCGACAAGCCTTCCTTTGTTTTGCAGGTGTTTTTTACGTGAAGATCATCGCAGAAGTTTGCCTATCGATGGACCCAAACGGCAACGCACCGTTCGGCCAGGATCCGGCTGAACCACTATTACTCTTCCTTCCTTGTACCCTTAGTGTGTTCGATAAAGCATTAAATAAATTTAGTCTTTAAGATTTCAAAAACACGTCTCCAGAGTGTCTTCAAAGGAGAGCACCTGATTCGAGAGCTATATGTTCCAACTTTTTACCAAGTTAGCATTGAGTTTAAAGGCATTAAGTTCCCTTATCCAAAATAAAGCCCCCTACAAAAGGAGCTAGAGTCTATACTTATTTGTGAGAATAACTTACTGTTTCTTTCCTTCCAAGCTGCATAAACAATGCTACTAAGTGCTGTTATGAATAGCCTTGTCTCTTCAACATAACTCAACTTGGTTGAACATGCCTAGGATATGATTTGTTCCTAACTAGAAGCATTGCATTGAAGGTTACATAATTAGAGCATCATATTCCAACTATTCTTGGCAAAACAACACTTAAAGAATAAACAATTTGTATCTTTGGGTTGCCTATTCTGAAAGAGCCAAAATAGAGCCTATCTTTGGTGCTTAGTTCATCCTTAATTGCAAGCCAAAGGAAAAAGACAACTTTAGGCAGATTGATGGGGTACCACACTACGTTAAACTACTGCACTATGAGGTATGGCTCTTTAAAGAGTGCCATGCTTGTCTTGTTAGTGTAAATACTTGAGCTGATTTAGTCAACTGTTTCTATCTTCTTTTAAAGAGTTGGGATGATAAAGCCACATTATTGAAAATAGAGAAACAATAGCCTTAAAAATGTTGAAGCCAAACACATTTAACGTTGTTAATGAAGATATTTGCCTTGGAGGAAGCAAGGATGTGAATCATCAAATTAGAGGCATACGGAGTTCTATGTAGAGGCCTAATGGAAGCCATATGACATATAAAAACTAAGTGCTTTCACCATTTCCTATTATGTGTTTGATAAATAGGATTGTCTCTCAATTTAAGTAATTGGAGAATAATCTGTAAAATGTGTGCTTTTGATTAGATTTTACAAAATTTATTGCCTTTAAGGAAGTGAAGGTGGATCTCTTTGACCAAAAGGGATTCTTGATCATTAGCTTTCATATTCTTTTTCCTAAGAGAACTTTATACATAGTCTTAATTGCTTTTATCCCTAACCCGCCTTAGATTTAGGCTTGCACACATCCACCCACTTGACTTTGACCTCATTATTGTCAGTTTAATACATTATGTCCTTATCATTATCTTACAACATGTGACTTATTTACAGGCTACGAAACCCCTATGTAGAGAAACAAGTGGAAGTAAACCACTAATCATCGACCCAAGGTGATAGTAAGCATGAAAGGTACGTCGAGCTAACAACGTTAACCCAATGCTAAATGGGAGGCAGCCCATGAATTAGTTTAGGTTTTATTTTTAATTTCTACTTCATTTTTTCTATTTTGATGTTAGAATAGGGTTTTATTAAGTTTTGATGTGTTTCCGATTAGAACATTAAGCACCCTAATGAGATTGTGCATAATTATTGTGTTAGGGTATGCGTGTTAAGGGTTCATAACTTTGAGTGCAATATTTCTTAAGTTTGTTCATCTATTTTTCATATTGCACACATTTATAGAGACTATGTAAGTCTATGAAAGAATGCAAGTTAGTGACCTACTACACAATAATGTAGCATATTATGTAAGTTTGTGATAGCCCTTAAATTTGCCCTAATTCCTTATTTTTCTCACTTTTTCTTTTTTCTCTCACTCCCCTGCTATCACCCTCTCAATCTCCCAGCCAATTTTTTTTTGTTTTTCTTGCAAGTTAGCAACACCTAAGTAAGTATTCTTGTTGATTTCGCTTGTTTATGTATGAATAATTGGGTGTTTTAGAATTTTTATCCCAAAAAACACTAGATATAGGATTTTTAACCCCAAAAATGCTCTTTAGACACACTTGTGTAGACTTACACAGTTGGACAGATGTCCATAAAATAGACTATGTAAGTCCGCGAAAGATTGCAAGTTAGTGACCTACACAGTAATGTAGCAGACTGTGTAAGTCTACAATAACCCTTAAATTTGCCCTAATCCCTTATCTTTCTCACATTTTCTTTTTTCTCTTACTCCCCTGCTGTAACCCTCTCAATCTCCTAGCCAAATTTTTGCATTTTTCTTGCAAGTTAGCAACACCTAAGTAAATATTCTTGTTGATTTCCCTTGTTTATGCATGCATAATTGGGTGTTTTAGAATTTTTAGCTCTAAAAACACCAGATCTTGGATTTTGGGATTCTATAAAATTTTGTGAGAATTGTGGATAATTGTGATTTAATAACTGAATTTCATCCATACCCACATGAATTATTGGTTTAATTTGATTAATTACATGAAATTTCAATTTGAATTGTGAAATTGTGCAAAATTTTCTCACTCATTCTTAATTTGTGATGTTTTTGTGTGAAATTAGGATCAAGTAGTTGTTTTTATGGTTAATTAAAGTTGTGTCTTGTTTAATTTCATTTCAATTTTAATTTTTAGGTAAATTCATCGTTTAATTATGCTAATTTTGCATAATTGTTAATGTAGATATGTTAATTTCCAATTTTAAAGCTAATTTCGTAATTTTGTAATTAGGTTAATTTCATTTGTTAATTACAATAATTTTAATTTTAATTTTGTAATTAATTAGGTTGTTAGTTAAGTTTCTAATTATTTTATTTTATTTTAATTAATTAATTATTTGTGATAAATTATATTTTATTTTTATGTGTTTTAATTTTTGTTGTTTGTTCGCTTTCGTGTTTCATAATTAGTGAGCGTAAGGAATAAGTGTGCGAAAAGGGTATGTTTGTAATTTGTATGCATATTTCTCACATTTATTTAAATTTTCAGACACAATGACAAGATCTTAATGAGAAAAGGAGGTCCCAAGGAAGCAACAACTAGGAGAGCGGTCCTCTAGAGACCTAAGAGGAGCTCGCTCAATTCAGCCACCCGAGCGATCTCTGATGCTACTCTTCAATGCGGCAACACATGAGCAGTATAAGAGGCTGAAAGAGAAGACATTTGTAACAGGTTACAATATTGACTGAGAGGCACTCAGGCAAGTTGGCTTAGTCTAACGTGCTTGGGACCTTATAGAAGTTGAAGCTTAGTCTCGGTTCTTTAAGATCATAGAGCCCTCATACTGGGAGTTAACACTCGAGATGCTCTCCATGTTCTTTGTGGAGAAAGGAAGACACACATGGTATCGGTCGAACACCATTTAGATCCAGTTGCTAGTCCGAATGAGTTATTTAGAATTCCCTGTCACGATGGGGTTATACAATGTAGAGTTTGTAGGGACGTAAGTTTAATTAGACTTGTAGATAAATTTCCCATATGTGATGTCTTCTCGACAATTTTGGCGAATAATTAGCGATGACAGTGATTATAGCCCGAGTAGATCCAAGGCATCGTCGCTGCGACACCCGGTGCTCAAATATATACATGGAACTCTAAGCCACACATTGAGCAGACAGTGAGATAGCTATGGCATTATGGGAAACTTGGATGTGTTTTATCTTTAGAGTATAAGTGATAGGATGCCAATCTACTTAGGGCATACATTACCCTAGTTTATCAGGCGTTAGAGCAAGGAAAAGATAGCCAACATGATCTGTATGGGACCTCATGTAACTTGACTTGCACAAAGGACATGGTCTTTGATAGATTATTATCGATGTGATTGATGGGTAACATGGTAGCATTAAACCTCCAGGTGTTGAAGCATATGCATATAGTACACATATGACTGGGACCTACAGGCAATGTCTATAGACTAATTGGAGTTCTTGACGAGCCAACAACACTAGAAGGAGCTAAACAAGAGCTAACCATAGTGGAGCAGGCATCGCAACCGCAATCACAACCATCCCAAATGAGAGGAGCACACGAGGAGGAGAGTAAGGAGGTACCCAAGGTGAGGACACCACACCGAGAAGATAGCTTGGCTAGAGAGGTGGTTAAGACAACTCATGGGTATTCAACACACTATCTAAGTACAGTAGGTAGAGATGGTGGAACGGATAGTGGATAGGCCAGGTAGGGGCTTATGTTAAATGGATGGGGGATTTAATGTTGCTAATGGCAAGTTGTCATGGCATAACTTTTCAACCTCAATTATCTGGCGCAGTTACATAATCATCAGCTTCTCCACATTTTAAGGATCAACGACTTGAGGACTCTCCATTGATGGACAAGCCAAAGTCATAACAAAATGGAGATGCTTAATTTTAGTTTGCTCTATATTTGTTTATTTTTCTTATTTTCTTTCTGTTGTTATTTATTTTGTCTAAACATTAATTCATTGTATTTTTCATTCATTTTATTTTCATATTTCTTAGTTATTTTTGTTATTTTATTTTATTTTATCTTTTTAATCCCTTTTATTTATATTTTATAAGGATTATTGTATCTAGTATTGGATGGATCCCTTAATGAAATCAGAATGTTGAAAATCTTACTACTTAGGGAAGTACCGAATCCCTACACCTTCTCTTCCTTTTTATTTATATGTGCTTATATTGTGAACATTGGGGAAAATGTACAATTTTAAGTGTAAGGAAGGAGATTATAAATTTTTTTTTAGTTTATTATAATGTTTGTTATTAAATTTTATTAACTGATATCTTGAATTAGTTAAAATATGTCCATAAATACTTGAAATCGTTATTGATTATTGAATTGAGTTAGTATGCAAAAGCATGAAAGTTAGAATAAACTTGCTTTTATAAGTTGTATGTTTAGAATCATTGAGACAGTTAATTAGAGTGAAAAGTACAGATTATTTATACACATAAGACCTTTGTGTGAGCTTTTGAGCCTAAGAGCAAATTCATCAATATTTAAGCTCTTTTATTCTTTTATTTAAGTTGTCATGCATATTTGAATAATTGTAGAACTTACTTTTATTATACATATTGAGACCATATTTGTTAAATTAGCAGAATGAATGTGATAAACGCACTTAGATTTAACAATTGTTTAGCCTATTTTTTTGATAATTACTCGACCATATTTTGTCCCTCGGGAGTAACCAATTTTGAGCCTTAACCTTTTTCATTGACTATAATCGTAATATTAGCTTTACCTTATTTTTCTTTGAAGACTTTTTATTAATTTGAACCCTAAAGGTTATTTACAATTACATGATTACTTGAAATTTGAATTTTGAAAAGATCCAATACTTCTTTAATTATGGTGCATGATGAAAGCTCAAAGATTATTAAAAAAATTGATTATGGTGCCAATGGATTCTTGTTATGACAAACCTATATTGTGAAAGATTAAGTTTCTTGTATATTGTAAATTTCTTTCAATTTTATCATCACTTTGATTATCCCAATCATACCTTACCTAAGCCCCACTAAACCCTTATAATGACCTTTTGATTTTTGTTTCTAGTTTACTTACAAGTGGTGTAGATATGATAATATTGCAAGCTTATGGATAAGAGGTCTAATATGTATTTATTTGAGAATTCTTATACTTTTCACTTTAAACACTTGAGTGCATTGAGTGAAATTGTGGTGAGGGTGTAAAAAATTGCACTTTTGATTTCAAAAAGATTATTGATTTGATTATGATTGATATTGACTTATGAAGGTTAGTTTTAGGGTAACTTGATTCTAGGTGTGTGTTAATTTGATTAATATGACATGATGATTTAGAGTATGGATGGACAGGTTGAAGTTAATAAGGGATGGATGTTTTAGATTATGATTTACTTGAGGACAAGCAAAAGCTTAAGTGTGTGAATGTTTGATAAATGCTTGTTTGACTATATCTATATACCCATATTTAATGTGATTGGTTTTGGAAAAAGAAGTAGTCGCTCGATTTTCCTTGACAACTTTTTCAACCATTAAGAAGATTAAATACATTTCTATAATATCATTCCATACCCTATCTTTTTCATTTATTTCCACACAATCATTGGAATTGTTCATATTGTTCAAACCTTCCATCATTAAATGTAATCACATATAAGTGACATCAATTACAACAATTTTTACAAAGTATTAAATGCTAAACATGGTTCAAAATAAACACGAGACAAGCACAACAATTTCTACAAAATATTAAATGCTAAATATGGTTCAAAGTAAACACGAGACAACTATACTAAATGTTAAACTGTATACAAGTGCATGGAAATGATAGTATAAAAATGAAGGTGTAAATTTGATTCTATAGCCTAAAAATAAATGTGTAAATTTAAGATGCATGATGCATATCATGCTTATGCAAGCAAATGTGTTTTTAGCAATATGAACCATTTATGTGGTAATTACTCCAATGACTTTGAATGCATTCTAGTTATTCTCATCTTACTCCAATGGACGAGCAGAGCATATTGAATTGGCTTGATAGCCAAAAACCGAACTTTGTTCTTTACATCAATTTTGGAAGCATTTTTGGTTTGACCACTGACCAATTTGTAGAGATAGAATATGGTCTTGAGGTGAGCAATGTTTAGTTTATTTGGGTTCTGGAGAGACTGTTTAAATCCACTGACAATGATCAAATGAACCAGGAAAGTGTTCTTCTAGTGAACTTGAATATAGGATTAGAGGATAAAGAAAATGACTGATAATATATGGATGGGCACCACAGTTACTGATACTAGATCACCCAATAGTTGGAGGTTTTATGACTCATTGTGGGTAGAACTCAACTCTCAAAGGTGTGAGCGCTAGAGTGCCAATGATAAAATGACCTATATCCAATGACAGAGCCATGTACAAGGTGGGGGGGCCATGGCCCCCCCGTTCAAAATTTTTTTTTTAAAATATACTTATATAATTTTAAGTTATATAATTTTAAAAAAATGTACTTATATATATTTAAAATATAAA